>PVHP010002856.1:0-84533 GCA_004024765.1 Zapus hudsonius | reverse complement strand
GAGAGAGAGAGAGAGAGAGAGAGAGAGAGAGAGAGAGAGAGAGAGAGAGAGAGAGAGAGCGCACCAGAGCCACCACCCTGTGGTTCTGGCTTATGTGGGTCCTGGGGAATTGAACCCAGGGCCTTAGGCACTGGAGGCAAGTGCCTTAACCGCTGAGCCAACTCTCCAGCCCTGCAAACAAGCTTCTTTAACCACTGAGCCATCGCCCTAGCCCAAGATGTGGCATCTTTTTGTTGGGAACTGAAGCTGATTTTTTCTCTTGGTAGTATAGCTTCTGTCATAAGAAGCAGTCTAAATCTTAAACTCATTAAAGAGGACAACTGCAGTATAGCTTTAGTATAAGTCACAGAATATGTGAGGTTAGATCAGACAGAATTTGATTCATTATTGTACAAACATCTATGCAAACCAGTACTTCCACTTTCATGAAATGCCAGGATGAGTAATATATTGTAAATGTCACTCATCTATCCATTGATAGATACCTTATTTATTTTTTATATATATATTTATTGTCCATAATGAATTATATTATTTAGTGGGCAAACAATGAGTTGTTATCCCCAATTCCCTAATGTCCTCCCTCCCCATCCCCAATCATCTGGATATCCTCTTCCGTGGGCCGTCTGGATCAGTCCTTGTGGCAGGGGACCATGGATAGCCTAGTACTCAACCCGGTCCTCCTGGCCCAAGTGTGTTGTTACTGAAGGGTGCCACACCTCTGGATTGTCTCCCCCACCACCGCTCTCACAATCCCTGAGTCGTGGTGGGTGAGTATTAAGGCTGCTTTAATGTTGTGAGCTTAGGGGTCTTTGTGTCAAAAATTGTTGGTTTCTGTCACCCTGGCTTATCCTGTGTTGATTGAATGGCTGTGGCTGTGGGTCCCTTATTCATCCCGTCATTCTCTGCGGGGTTCCATATGGTTCCTCCATGATATGACTGTGGTGGCTCCTCTCTTGCCAGGATCTCAGCTATCTGCCTACGGTCAGATGGTAGGATTAGATGGGCCACAGCTCTCTCGCTGTATCCTAAAAAATACAAACACAATCTCCATCGGAGAGTGAGATCAGTGCAGGTTAATAAATAGACACAATTCTGGATTACCTAGATTCTATTTTTAGTAGCCTCCCCGTCAATCGCTCCCATAGTGCATCTTGTTTTTGGAGCCCAAGAGTACGGGATCTGGTGCCTATCGCCATCAATCCCCAGTTCCAGTCAAGGGCTCCCCCTCACTAAGTGGAATATTTGGCCGAATCTAAAATCTGTTGATTGTCTCCCCCAGGCCCAGGTTTCTCCATTGCACGAGTGCTCCTTTCTTGTTTCGCTGTTCTTTCCCAGTCGGAGGTGTGGTCAGCCTACTCATGGCCGCAGACTGTGTTTCATGCCAGCGGTCTCTGTTTACTCCAGCTGTTATTGATCAGTTTCCCATGGCAGCTTGTGCAGTGCCTTCCAGCACTGCACTAACTGGTAGATAGATACTTTATTTAGAGGATAAAATTTATTCAATAGTAAAAAATTAAGGAAAATGACATTAGAGACACTGTGCAATCAAATATAGATCTGGGATCTTATCAGCAAGTGGCTTTGAATCCTGTGATACTGTGGAAAACATAGAAAGGTTACAATCTTAAATCTCTGCATGTGGGTCTTCTGGTGACCTAGTTGACTTTTCACTGTCTATTTGCTGGTTTGTTTGCGCGCACACAGCAAAAGTTGGCTACCCTAAAGAATTCACCTCTCAACACTGTTGGCCATCCCAGAGAAAGAGAATCTGATTGCCTAGTGCTTGGGCTTGCTCCCTATGGAGCATAACTGTGTGAGGAGGTGACACCACCTGTCTAACTGTAGCTAGTAAGGTTGGCTCACTCCAGTTGGGGATCAGTTTTAATTGGGGAGGGGATTTTATAATTAGAAAGTTTCCTGAAAGGCAGCTATCACATTGAATACATAGATTGTGCTGCACATTTTCCAGGGTAGTTATATGGAGTAATAGAGAAGCTGAAAATAGTGTCCTAGTCAGCCACACACTGTGGGCTCCAAACCAGTTAGTTATAGGAAGAAAGGATTTATTGAAGCTACAGATCCAAGGGAAGTTCCATAATGGAGAAAGAGATTGGCCCCTTTTCACGGGTCCAAGCAAAGAGAAAGAAGCCATCACTAATACCACACACAACAAACAGGTGGGGGGTGGGGGAGAAATTTCCTTCCCTTTCATTTAGTCTTAGGGTGGGGTCTTACAACACTATCCCAGACTTGTTGGCTTCCTGTCTCTGGAATTTCTATCTTGCACCCTACTGAGAGGCTGCCTTCCTGTAAACATCCTCATAGACCCACCCAAGATAATTAAAAGATCAAGTTGACAACAAAGCCTAACTATCACAACAAGCTCTGTTAATTCTACACCCACAAATACCATGTTCATTTCTTAGAAAATTCTGCATGTATTACCAGTAGCAGCCACAGACATTATGGTAAATAAAGAAGATTAAGAGGTAAATGAAATGTTTATTATGAATGGTTTCTCCAATATTACAGCAAGCTAGAAGGCTTAAAATTTCAGCATTGCATTGACATCCTGGGATTTCTGACTACCCTCTTAGCAGCAGATGATTAAATATTATAGAAGAACAGAAGGGATGCCTAACTACCTCAATTTGTATGTTCTTTAAAGCATTATATAACTTTGTGTTGACCAGAAAGCTATCTAACATGCAAAGTCCTCAAAAAACACAGTGAGCTATACTCTTGGAATAGACACTGACTTAAAAGTGCTTTATAAATGTGTCTTCTTGTTTCTTGTCGTCAGTTTAAAGTCTTATGAGGTAAATTTATAATTCCCATAAACTTTGGCTTTTGTTTTTGAACTTTTGATCTATAAGAATTTCAATTGCTGGTACTTAAAAAGTACTAAGGAAAGTAGTACCTGAGAGAGGAAAGAATTTATAGTTGAAGAGTGTGGGATTATTTTGTATGGATTCTCTTGGGCAGATGTATATTATATTATATGAAATGACCTTTGCCCCAGAGTTCTGATTTTGGGTGATTTTTCCCCAGGCAAGAGACAGCCTGGACAGCTTGATGCCTTTGATGAAATGAAAGTGGGAACTCATGTGTATGTGCTTAAAATATTTATGTACAATTTGGGGAGTGCCATGCATTATCTACCAATATGCATAGTTCTCACATAAAGTTTTAGTTTAGTTTCATTCATTTTTTGAGCTGAAGCTGGGGATTGAACCCAGGTTCTTATGTGTGCTGAGCACATACTCCTACTGATCTTCTCCTGTCTTATTCAACTCATGGCATATGATGTTTGTGTCGGGCCACTGCAGCAGACAGCCTGATTCAAATAGGGTTCAAGTTATTTATGATAGAGGCTATTTTGTTGTTGTTCTTTGAGATATTTAAAAGCATACTTTTATAAATTTGGTTATCAAAAGAAACTGTTACCTGATTTGGGAGCCATATTCTCCAGCTAGTTGTGAACTGTGTCAGGAAAAAGTGACAAGTGTGATGAAACAAACACCCCATCCATTTAGTCTGCAGTTAGGTCCCTTTTGTAAATTTGGTGCCTAAAGAGAAATAAAGTCTAAAAGTAGATTTTTGTTGAGAGTATAGATGTAAGATGTGTTTGTATTTAGAAAGGGAGATGCCATTGGAGAGATCTATATAAACAGTGCTGGCAGGTAATAATTTAGGGGACTTCGTTGATGTGGAGAAAGAGTAAGCGCTGATCTTAGGAAACTTGGGTTCTGAGGATGCTGCGTACTTATGTCCTGCTCAGTCAGTGTTTTATTGTGAGAGGCCAGCCTTTCAATTCTAGGGTATTATGTGCCCCAGAAGAAGTACTTGGGTTAGTGCATCGTTATGCTTTAGCAGAAACATCTTTACTTTGGTTTTAAAACTAATACTTGATTGACATGGTAAATTTGTAGACATCTTTCTTTGCTTTGTCTTTGAAATTCTTTTTGAGTTTTCTAGCCTTCTTTTGACCAAGGATTGCTGAGTAATTACAAGGAGTTTTATGATTGAGGCCCTCAGTTGAGTTGTTAATGCATACCCAGTGTCTCCCTCACTACTGACATTAACAGAGATGGAATTTGTCATTATACGATTAGCATGCTAGGTAATACTCCAGTGGACTCATACATAGATAAAATATTAACTGGTCTGTTAAACTGTGTACTTTCCCAGTGCAGTTTTTATTGTACAGAAGCTGGAATGAGCTTCATTTATTTCCAGCCGCATAGCTACCCTAGTTGGTAGTTTGGGTGCCCCCCATGATAGCATGTCCATGATGGAGTCACTTAAGCCTGTTTGAAATCCTGGCCTTCTGTAATTACAAGCCCTTTGGCTAATTTCTGAGTGCTACTAATTCCTCTTCAGCTCCCAAATGTAAATAAGCACTCTGGTGTCATGGTCTTGAACTTCACAAAAGAGCTGATGTCTTTTAATTTTTGGATGTTTAGTACTGAGTAATGTGTGTTTGCTTATGTAGTAGAGATATAATCAATTGTTTACATGGGTACATTTGTATGGTGTGCATGCATGTGTGTGTTCTGTTCATGTGTGTGCATGTGTCCTTGGAGGGCAGAGGTTGACATTGGGTGTCTTCCTTGATTGCTTTTATTGGCTACTCTAGCTTGCCAACTTGCCCTAGAAGTCCCTTGCCTCTGCCTCCTGAGAGCTGGCTCGCCATATGGAATGTTGGGCATTTATGTGGGTACTGGGAATCCAAACTTCAGTCACTAGGCTTGCTTGGCACGGTGCATTATCCCCTGAGACATCTCTCCTCCTCACCCCCCATTCATCACTTTGAAATTGTTGCATCATGTTCATAGGATGCTTCATAAATCTTTTTATGATAATGTTATAATAGATAGGCCTTAGAAGTTCATTGAATGAATGAATAATTAAATGAGACCTTGAGTCTCTGAAAAGCTTTTACTTGACTCATGGGTAGATTTGCTTACCTATTGCATATGCCCCTTTGGGTATCTTAAAATTTTAAATGTGGTAAGTGATCATAGAAATGAGTTGAACTGCGACTCATGGGTAGATTTGCTTACCTATTGCATATGCCCCTTTGGGTATCTCTCTTAAAATTTTAAATGTGGTAAGTGATCATAGAAATGAGTTGAACTGCTTTAGGCCCAAGTTAAGCTATCCTTAGGCACCATGGTGATTTATGTTTTAGATCTACTTTTTCTTTTACAAACTTGGGGACTTTTTAGAATTCTGATAATCATCGGCCATTTTAGCTTAGGCCTAGTGGCCCAAAATGGATTGGTTTTATTAGTAGTACCTCTTGGTAGTACTTGGTTACCAAAGCAGTTTCTTGTCTTCTCATCTAAGGTGACTAGTAGTTTGAGAATTCTTAGCAGGCTAGGAGATCCTCACTTTGTTTAGTCTCTCTTCCTGTGCCCTGTGTGGCAGGCTTGTTGGCGTGCTGAGCCACTGTGCTGGCAGAGTAGGACTAGCAGGGGCCACTTTGTAGCTCCTGTACCTCACTGAACTCTTTTCCCTAACACATCTCTAAGTGGGTTATACCTATAGCAAAACAAGCCCTCAGTAAATATTAGGACGTGGCTATTCATATATCTGGATTTTGGAATAATGAGAATTAAATGATGATTAAACAAGTATTTCCACTGACTCATCCAGCATGGAACCTAGCACATAGGAATAAAAGCATTTTGGGGCTGGAAAAATGGTTCAGCTGTTAAAGCCACTTGCCTACAAAGCCTAAGGATCCAACTTAATTCCCCAGTACCCACATAAAACCAGATGCATCTGAAGTTCCTTTGCAGTGTGGTGGAGACCCTGGCGCTCGCTCTCTCTCTCTCTCTCTCTCTCTCTCTCTCTCTCTCTCTCTCTCTCTCTCTCTCTCCTTGCAAATAAACTTTTTTAAAAATAACATTCTCTTAGAACTTGTTCAAATGCTCACACCCTACTCCCTTTGAATAGGTAAGAAGTAAAAGCCTGACTATCCAGGTTAATTTTTTTCTGGAAGTCAAGAAAAAGATTTTTTTATGAGAATTACATGATATCACATTACAGATGTGTGAATTAATGGGTTATCTGGTTGCGCAGATGCTGTTGACTGAGTACTTGGATATGAAAAACACTCGGACAGCCTCAGAGCCATCAGCTCAGCTCAGCTATGCCAGCACAGGACGGGAGTTTGCTGCGTTTTTTGCTAAGAAGAAACCACAAAGGCCCAAGAATTCTCTTTTCAAGTAAGTATCAACTATTGGCAGGACAGCAAGGTGTCCAGAAGAGTGAGTTCCAAAGAGAAGGGCTTTCTGCTTCACTGACAGGCATTCCTTCCTATAACCAGCATTGATTCCAAGTAATTTATAGAACGCAGAAATATGTACTCAGTTTTGTTTATCTTTGACTTCTGTAAGGTGGAATAATGTTTTTAATATGGTTAGTAGTCTATCTACACCTCTTAATAAGAATTTCTTAAACTTGTTTTGGGGGCATTTTATATAAAATTAAGGAAAATGAAACTCCCTAGGAGTTTTTGTAGAATTTTATATGAAATGAAAGAAAATGAAATAGTCTTGTAAAAGCTTTTAAGTGTCAAGAAATAACCATTGTTAATAAAGGTATGCAAATCTCCCTAGCTAAGCAGTGTTAGCTTTATGTGGTTTGATGTAAAATAAGGAACAATCTGGAAGGTTTTTTTCTTCTTTTCTTAATTACTTAATTGACCCTACCAAGCCATGTGCCTAGAGTTATCTCTTGATAACAGCTGGTAGTTTATAATGTCTATGTTGATAGTTAACACCTATGTTGATGGAGTGTTTCCTCTGGACCAGTACTCCACTAGGTCAGTATCTCAAAATGATTCTAATTAAACATAATTTAATTTGATTATTAACAAAGTCCAGTAGCAGCTAATATTTATTGAGTCCATGCAAAGTGCTAGTCTAGCCGAGACATTGTGCCTTCCATGTATTACCTCATCTGCTCTTCATAACCACCTTATGGACCCTTTTCTGTACACACAAGAGTCCTCGCATATGGAAATAGAGTGGTCTCATGACTGATGTAGCGAAGCAGGGTCACAAGAGAGGGGGAGCTCAAGGATCATGGAAAGGTGTCATTGCCCACCACCCATGGGGGCAATGATAAAAACGCGCGCGCGCGCACACACACACACACACACAACATACACACCGCTTATGGGTGGAAGAATGCGCATTCTCTCTTTATTGCTCTCTCAGATCTCATTCCTCATACCTCATGCAGTTATGCTACAGAATATATATAGAGAGCTCATATATATATATATATATATATATAGAGAGAGAGAGAGAGAGAGAGAGAGAGAGAGAGAGAGCTCCTTGCCAATCAGGGAGCTGTTTATTGGTCTATGATAAGAACCTGTGGGCATGATGTGCAAAGAGCCATTCAGGACTACCTCCTGAAACTCATTAAGCTAAGCCCCTCTTGGCAGGCTGTCAGGTGTCATCCAAGACTAAGCCAGGATGTGCCTTCAAAGGCCCCCAAAGGCTTTCGCCCCCGATAGGAAGGGAATGGAGCCCTGCACTTTTGATCTACTTTTTGTTTCCAGCTGTCCAAGAGCCAAAAACTTTTAGCACAACTGGAAAATCCATATTGCCCACAGGGACAATAGTTTCTTTTCCAAAGGATAGGTGAAGTAAAGATATTAAAAAACAATAAATGAACTATGTTTCCTCAGGACCAGCATATTTGCAACTTTGAATTTAACCATATTAGTACTCTTCTCTTAACACTAAACTTTATCAAAGAACATCAGAAACCACCACTTCATTTACAAAAAGCAAATTCTTTAAAAGAGAAATAAGCAAACCGTGTGTGTGTGTGTGTGTGTGTGTGTGTGTGTGTGCATCATAACTTAATTTTTAAATTTTGTTTCATGTTTAAACTTGGTTATAAATTATACCATTCAAATATAAGTTGAAAAGCCACAAAATCATACACATATATACACATTCTCTCTCTCTCTCTCTCTCTCTCTCTCTCTCTCTCTCTCTCTCTCTCTCTCTCTCTCTCTCCTTCCTCTCTTTCTCTGTCTCTCTCCTCTACCTTAGGTGAATTTCATTGTCTTCAAAAGCCCAATCCCATGTCTTGGGTACATAATGCTGTCATTTCTTCTTAGGCCAGGCTGTCTCTCTGTCTTTCTTTGTCTCTCTGTTTCTCTCTGCCTGTCTATCCCCTTTGTTTTTTTATTTTTATTTATTTATTTTTCTTAATAAACACTTCAGCTGCCCATCTAGGTCACAAGCAGGCTTCAGAGGGTCAAGGAATAAAAGAAACAGGCATGGATGCAGGGTGGGATCTAATGGGAAGAAAGAGGGTTCAGTGGGTGGGGAAAGGGGAAGAGATGTGCTGGGGGAAAATGAAAGAGCATTGTATACATATATGAAATTATCAAATATAAAATGAACTCAAAATAAATCTGAAAAATAAAATCAGACTTTAGGGTCTTCTGATGTCATGCTCTGAACCATCACATCTGACTTTCAACCTCAGATCACGAACACGTCTTAAAACATTTCACATTGACAGTTTGTAGTATTGGGTGTATGGGAACCTTCAATTTTTAGAAATAGAAAACCATTTAATTATTATGCAGCTGTTATTATCATTATTAAAGACTCATCCCCAATCTGGGGAGATGGCTCAATGGATAAAAGCATTCTCTGTTCAAGCCTGAGTCCCCAAGTTCTCTCTTTCCTAGACCCCAAGTAAAAACCTAGAAGCCATGGTAGGCTTCTTTAATCTAGCATGCTAATAGCAAGGTGAGAAGTGAGACAGAAGAATTTCCCAGAAGTTCGAACCAACTGGAGTAGCAAAGAACAACATCAGAGCAAGGTCCATAGAGAACAATCCTCCCTCAAAATAAGGAGAAAATGCAGGGAAGGACCTGAAATGCTATCCTCTGTCTTCTCCACACATAGTACTGTGGTGCTCTCTCTCTCTCTCTCTCTCTCTCTCTCTCTCTCTCTCTCTCTCTCTCTCTCTCTCACACACACACACACACACACACACACACACACACACACGGCACTGACATAGACCTAGGTTGTCATACACAGTTGCCTGGGAGAGTTGGTTTCACTGTTAATGAGCCATGTGGGTTTGGCCAGGTGTCCTGACTTAGCAGCCCTCATTGCCTCTGTCTATAAAATAAGGGATGGTACTGAATGATCTCTTGTGCCTCTGTTACTATAAAATTTTCTCGGTTTTTTATTTGTGGCAAACACAAGAAGAATTCTTGAATAGTAAAGTCCAATCATAAGGATTCAGATTTTGGAGAGCTGTTATCTGTTGTTACATGTGTGAAGGACTTTATGACTATCTTTAATTGCCCCTAGCCAAGGTTAATTGCATTTAAGTTCTCTCTTATTGAGTGCTTCTCTGTTCTTCACCTGTGCCATCTCTGATCAGTGGCTGTCAGTGTGCTTTTGGGAGGCCAGTGCCTTCATTACTGCACTTGACTGGCAGGTGGCACTTTTGAAGCACCACACACGTTGCCTTTCTTCTGGCTGCTCATGCTTCTCAGTTCTTGGGAGAGTGATCAGAAGGATCAAGTAACCAGAACCTCATTTCCTTCACAGACTGATACTTCATCTTGCTATTCATCTTCCTTGTCAAGGAATAGGTGAAGGAGGCATAATTAAGGAAACGATGTACTTTCCTGTTGCCAGAGACCCCCTTGACTCTGTTGCTCGTTCCCTGTGCTGCTATTTCCCCTTTAGTGGCAAGGATTCCAAGAGGACTCTTCTTTGGTCAGCTTGTTTTCCTGCCTTTGAAAACCTCACTTTTCAAATGGAATCTTGTCACACCAACTCCAACAGAGTCTGCGTGAGAAATCACGTAGACTGTGGCAATGGAAGTCCATTGCCCGTTGGTAGAGGCTGTGTTCTTGGAACTTCCTGCATCCTTAGCTGTTCTCTTGTTGTTCCTATCTTCATGACTATCGTGTTCTTCATTGTTCATGGTCAGAGCGTATCATTGTTTTCTAATTCAACAAACTCACCCTTAAGTGAACCTGGGTGAAGGGAAATTATCCAGAAACAGGATCGCATGTTGTAATTCTTCCTTCAGATGTGCCTTCATTTTTTCAAGCTTTAACACAGCTTTCTTAACAAAAAAGGGGAAAAGTAGAAAATGTCCAGATGAATTACAACAAGAAGAATTACTTAGTAAGGGAAAATATTGAGAAAGGGATTTCTAGAGCTGAGAGTTATAGGAAAAGACCAAAAAAGAAACTGATAGCAAAAGGAAACTCCTACCTACTCTTATGACTAAGTATAGTATCGCTTATGTTCTTGGGGGAAATCAGGCTTTGGATGCCTCCCAGGGGAAAAGGGCATATAAACTCCCTTAGCCCACTGATGCTCCATTGCCTTATACAGGGATCTATGAAAATGGTGACAGATGGGTTAACATTAAGGAAAATTCACTGCCATTCATGCAGAGGCTATCTAGATCCAGGCCTCGCTGGTGTCTCCTGTCCGAGACACAGAAGGCCAGCATTATAAGACAACTACAGCATGTTACAGATAGATGGCATAAAAATTATCAGTCAGCTGAATTTTCAAGACCTACTTGGGAATATTTCTGGAGCTGGTTAAAGAATGACTATACTAATCAAATCTTTCAAAAGAAACTTTAAAAACAAATTCCTAATGGCTGAAAACCACATAATGATTAAATTGAAAAACAGGCACTAAGTCAGGCCTGGCCTGACTAACCACAATCATGCACAAAGACCATTTACTCGATAATCATCTGTGCTTGTCTATTGTTTATTCTCATGTATCTTGCTGACATTCTTGGTTTAATCATTCAAAGAAACTGTAACTGCATGTATAAACAAAAAATACTGTGTTACAATAATTGACTAGATATCTCTGACAAATACTCAGAAAAAATTACACTCAGATACACTCTCCTTGAGTCCCTCCCCACCTCTCCAAGGCCCTGTTCCTTTGGTCCCAGCACTCCGGCCGAGCTGGTCCATGGCAGAATCTCAACTTGCTGAATGACGGATCATTCGAAATAGTTGTACACCACTTTGCATCAGCTTTTACATGAACTGGAGAATCAAACTCCAGGCCAGCGAGTTTTGCAAATGAATGCCTTTGAACACTGAGCCCTCTCCCCAGCCCCCTCATTGTTGCTACTCTTATTGGTCCATTATTTATTATCAGCCTGGCTCCCATGTTTCTGACCTTTTTAGTATAGTTCTTGGGTGTGTGTGAATGAAAACTTTGTAGCTTGATATTTTTGAGAGTATTTTTTAATGCATAATCAGGTGGCAGATGACAATCTAGCAGGCATTTGGGGACAGTCATTTTAGAACCCTTAGGGAGACCAAAGATGGCTTCCTTTTTTGATGTCATTCTGGAGCCTCATTGCTAGCATGCCCTTTGCCCTAGTGTTCTGACTGGGGGAATTGGAAGAATTCCACTCTGAAGCTCCAGTATGTTTGTGGTGGTCAGTGTTGGTTTTGGAGTTGGACAATGGTATAAATAGCTCGACTGCATAGGATACTTTTGTTGCTATGTATGTAGAAATCCAGACAAATGATGATGATGATGGTCATGGCAGAGGGATATGTGGGGTTAGAGTTGAAATGAAGAATAAGAAAAAGATCCAAATATTATTATAGAAGAACATTATCGGGAATATTGTTTATAACTCAAGGCCTGAGGCAGCTGACTCTGGCCCTTCCCCGGGTCAAATGTTATGGTTGTGAAACACCAGGGAGCATTAAACAGACCAGAATTGAATAGCTGTGGTGAGCACATTGCTGGAGACCATCCCCGTGGCCACCATTTCACTGTCTGCTCATGATGTGTTCCTGTAGGTTTGAATCCTCCTCCCATGCCATTAGCATGAGTGCCTACCTGCGAGAACAGAGGAGGGAGCTCTACAGTCGCAGTGGGGAACTTCAAGGTAGGTGATTGGACTGTCTGCAGTGTTTAAAGCTTGTGAGCTCGTGCTCTGTGGTCACTGGATTCTTTCTAGAAAGCTCTTGAGTAAAAGACACAATTAGCCATTTCTTTTATCATATCTCAGCATCTGCTTCAAGGAGCTAAAAATAATACTATGGCTATGGAACTTCCACACACACTGGTTGCCCTTCACGTGGGAATTCTAAGCAGAAGAGTTGAGGCCAGCCTTTTTTTTTTTTTTTTTTGCATATTCCTCATGAGTACAGCACATTGTGAGTCTTCCATGATGCCCACTTTTGTCTCTTCACTTATTTTTACACTTTCTGGAGCTTAGCAGGTCCAATTGAGATTTGTAAAAGGGCATTGTTATTTAAAGGGTAAATACCTCAATAATATTTTAATCAGTATAACTTGGTGCAAAGGATATTTGATACCTATCTGGTTTCTACAGAGTTTTGATCTGCTGAGGAAAATACTTAGAAAATAAGAAAATTAAAAATTAAACCAATGACATTTCCTTCTGTGATAAAAATATGCCAGTTATGGTAAATGTAATTTCTTAAGAATAATTTGTGAATATAAAGCATAGATATTGAATGGATAGTAGGGAGGGACCAGGAAATATAAAATGGAGCCTTGAGATTGAGTTATATATGTGAGGCATATGTATATGTGTCTGTTCACAGGTTCTCTTTGCACTTGCATCTGGACTAAACAAGTATTTGTTTTTTTTTTTTTTTCCTGTCACTGTTTCCTGAACACTATGAGAGAGCAATTATTTATACAGCATTTATATTGTTTAAGTATTGTTATATAATGATTTAAGTACTATGAGAAGATGTATATAAGTTTCATGAAAACACTACACATTTTACATGAGAGATTTGAGCTGTAGATAAGATTATTCACAAGGGATGACCACACATGCACACTTACACTCCAGATAAATTAATAACAATATGAAGAAATAAATACTAAAAATAAGTACATTGTATGCTTAGAATTGCTAGAGGAGTGATTACTTAAATTATGTTACAAATCTAGACTTTGTTAATGAGGGATGCTATAAACACTTTCTTGGAACGTTTTGTAGAGAGCAGCCCACACCATTATTAATTTTTATGACTCATAGTTTTTCTCAAAACATTATGAAGTAATAGGCAGCCTGTCAGGGTGTGAAAAATAATGCCTAGTCATCATAACTCAATCTTTGTTATTAATCTAATAACCTGTAAATTCTTCCAAAGACTCTGTTATGCTTTCAAATACAGTAATAGTTCCACTGTTCACAGGTATGTTTACCAAAGCAAAAACTTAGGTGTATATTATGGGGTATTAGGAAAAGAGATTCGCATTCTCTATTAGTCAGAGTTCTCTAGAGGAACATAATCAACTGTGAATCCACTATGATTCACCTATGGGGGCCTGCCAAAGACTCCAGACAGCATCCCTATCGGCCACTGATACCTCAAATACCACTGGATCTGCTGCAGCCAGCACAGCTGTCTGGACCTGCTGAAGAGCCTCCTCTTGTTCTGGGCCCCACTGAAAACTAGTAGCCTTACTCTGTATATGGGACAAAGTAACACACCCAAGTGAGGAATGTGCTGCCTCTAAAATCCAAATAGGCCTACAATAAGCCAAATAGGCTTCTTTCTTAGTGGTAGGCAGGGCAACAACTTATCCTTCACCTTAGATGGAATATCCATGTACTCCACTCACCACTGAACTCCTAGAAATTTTACTGAAGTGGAAGGTCCTTGAATCTTATGGATTTATTTCCCATCCCCTGATGTGCATATTCTGTACCAGCAACTCCAGAGTGGTTGCCACCATCTGCTCATGTGAACTAATCAGCATAATATCATCAATATAATGAACCAACATGACACCTTGTAGAAGAGACAAGTGATAAAGATCCCTTTGAGCTAACCTATGACACAGGGCTGGAGAGTTAATATAATCTTGAGGTAAAACAGTGAAGGTGTACTGCTGACCTTGCCAGCTAAAAGCAAATTGCTTCTGGTGATCCTTATGGACTGATATGGAGAAGAAAGCATTCACAAGATCAATAGCTGCATACCAGGTATCAGCAGATGTGTTAATCTGCTCAAGTAAGAAACCACATCTGGAACAGCAGCTGTAATTAGAGTCACCACTTGTATAAGTTTCTGATAACCCACCGTCGTTCTCCAGGATCCATCTGTCTTCTGAACAAGCCAAGTAGGAGAGTTAAAAGGAGCCATGGTGGGAACCACCACCCCTGCATCCTTCAAGTCCTTTATAGTGGCATTAATTTCTGCAATCCCTCCAGGGATATGATAATGTTGTTGCTTCACTGTATTTCCTGGCAGTGGGAGCTCCAATGGCTTCCATTTGGCCTTTCCAACCATAATAGCCCTCACCCCACAAGTCAGGGAACCAATGTGAGGGTCTGCCAGCTCCTAAGTATATCTAATTTGGGACTGGGGAATAACCACAGGATGAGTTTGGAAACCCACTGGACACTCTGTCTGTTGAATATTTGCCCAGACTCCATTGATCACCTGACCTCTGTAAGCACCTACATTAACTGGAGGGCTATGATGCTGTTTGGGGTCCCCTGGAGTCAATGTCAATTCAGAGCCAGTGTCTAGTAGGCCCCCAAAAGTCTGATTATTTCCTTTTCCCAAAGTATAGTTACCGTAGGAAAATGTTGGAGGTCCCTCTGAGAAAGGATAGGACTAAGTTTATCATTGAAACATTTGGGGGTTACAGGAGGGTCCTTCCTCAAGGGGACCTGGCCACCTCTTCATTTAAGGGGCTCTGGATTTGTAAATTGAGTCAAGTCCAGGAAATTGTTAAGAGGCCTTGATTCTCTGTTACTATATTGCACTGTAGCCTTTTGTTCCTTTGCTCTGAAACTTTTCTGCATATGCAGATTAAACAGGAATTTAGTAGGCTTCTTATCTATTTCACTTCTGGAACACCATGATTAATCATCTAGTACCAAAGGTCTACATGAGTTATACCATCATGAGAAGCATTGTTCTGCCTATGCTGTCTATTCCAGTAAACATGCTTACCTCATCTTTGGGGATTCAGTGTTGCCATTTGGCCCCTGTTACTCTAAGATCCAGCTAAGACCCATTGCATCTAATTCACCTAATGCAGCACCTGCAGCTCCCAGTGTGATGTCCTCTTTACATATAACGGCAACTACTGGGAGCTTTAAGTGTGCTAGAATACCCCTCAAAAGTCTGTTTTTTATAGCTTGGCGAAGGGCACATCTTCTGGACCCTCCCATTGTGGGGACGAAGATGAGTTTTAAATGACTCCAGCATTCCAAGTTCTCTAAGCCTTTTAATCCCTTCATCATCATTAACCCAAGGGATATCAGGCAGCTTGAGTTCATTCACAGTGGGACATCTTTGGATCAGTACATCAGTCAACCAACCAAATAAACTCTTGGCGCCACTTCTAACTGCAGGAGCCGCAATGTTAAATCTATAATCACTGGTCAATGGGCCCATTTCAATAAATTCTATCTCATCCAATCTTATATTTCTTCTACCATTATCTCACACCCTTAGAATCCATTCCCACACATATTCCCCATGCTTCTGCTTATACAAGTTAAAAAACTCTTGAAAGTCTCTAGGGTATCTTAGCTCCTCTAGAGTCACACTTGCTATCTCACCTTTAGGGGCCTACTTTGCCTTATTTCTAGTTATAGGCCTAGAGGCGAAGGTGGGTGGGGACTGAGGGGCATAGTCTTGTCCAGCACTTCCTGCAGGGAGTTTCATTGCAGGTTCTCCTGACAAAGAAGGATTAATTCCCTTAGGCAAGTATGAAAAGGGTAATACTTCAGGGCCTTGAGGTGGGATGCAATTGCTACTAAGAGAGGATAGACTACTTCCTCAGGCAAAATAACTTCTTCAGAATCTGAGGGTTCAATGTCCCCAGATTCTTCAGGGTCTTCACTCACATCTCCATCCCAAGTTATAGGATCCCATTCTTTTCCAATCAGTCCCCTCACTTTATCTTCTGATAGCCTATGAAGCTAGGACTTGAACTTGTGTTGCAAGTTAGCCAATCTCACAATTACAGCTTGAATTTGGTTTTCTGAAATTTGAGCCCTATTAAGGCAAGACAGAAAACTCTCCTCCAGCGCACTCTTAGTATCTTCATATCATGAATGTGGGTGTTAAGGTGGGAAATTTGCTTTCCAAGCTTCTGCTTGTCTCTTAGTAGTTTATCCAGCTATATCAGAGGCAAACAACCAGAATCATTATTCATCTTTTCTACAAATATTCAAAAGTTTTAGATGCCTTGTCACTAAATTCCTTGCTCCTCACAGGAGGTGACTCAGGATCACTAAATACATGAATCTCACGAAGCTCTTTAAATAGTTCCACTATGGATTATCAGTGCTCTCTTTACACTAGTAGAGCCTTTGGTAGCATTAGAGACTCTATACCAGATAGCACCAAGCCCACAAAAGAAACACATTCTTACAATTCTGTTTCTCTAGACCCACTCCTGGTACCAAATTCTGTATTTAGTCAGTGTTCTCTAGAGGAACAGAATCAATAGAATGAACTGTAGTAAACAAAAAGGAGGTTTATTGGATTAGGTCACAGCAGTCCCACAAGAGTAGTCTGCAAAGAACCGGTCACTGCTCAGTCCACATGGCTGGATGCCTCAGCAGTCCCAATCCAGCACTGAAGGCCTAAAGGCTTCCTGGGGAGCCACTGATCTTCAGTCCAGGCTGGAAGGCTGAGGAAGCTCCTTTTCAATGCCTATGAAGAGATGCACAACACTCACCAGCAGGCAGGCAGGGAGGCAGGCAGGGGAGCAGTGAGATTTTTTCCCCCTTTATATAGTCTTAGGATGGGGTCTTGCAACCCTATCCCAGATCTACTGGCTTCCTGAGTGTCTAGAATTTCCTTCCTGCACTGCCCACACAGGAAGGGATGTTAATTTCTAGCTCTCCTGAGCTTCCTTACATCCTGCCCCCTACTGAGAGAGGCTGCCTTCCTATGAACATCCTTAGAGACCCACCCAAGATAAATGAAAAAAAAAAAAAAAGAGTTGTCATACGTTCTGGAAATCAGTCAGTAAGCTTCTTGCTGGAGTATGGAGAATAGTTAGGACTATGAAAAAAATACAGAAGGGACTCCTGTGGTCAGAGCATCGGTGAGGGAGAATGGTGCTCAGGCTCTAGAAGGCGGCCCACTGGGAGAGGAAGGTGGGCTACAAAGTGTGGAAGCCCACAGTGGTAACAGTTCATATGCTTGCAGATGTTGAGGCAGGGGTCGTCACTTAGGGCTAGCATAGCTTCCTGCCTCATTGTTCTGTTTTTATTTCTATTCTGTATTTGCTTAAGGAATAGTTGAAATATGCCTACATTATTTTTCTGCATCTGCCTTTATTGAGTTTCTTTAAAGGTGGCAAACATTTTTCTTGTTTAATTCTGGTCATTTCAGCTTGTAAAATGTATAAATACTTTCAGGAACAGTTTTGGGTTCACTTCTATATTGAGTAGCAAGTACAGAGCTGCAGTGTGGTGTCTGTGTCCCTTCTCTATCAGTATCCCACATCAGCGCACACCCTTTCATTGGCTCTTTGAGGTATAAAGGTGGACTACACAAGCAAGGGGGCAGCAGGACCACCCATCACTCACTCACATTCAAGTACAGTCATCAAGAGGAATGACTGGGGCCACATTCTTTTTGTTAGATATTAAGATTAGTAAACTCTCTGTTACAGACTTCTGATGATCAGTTCCTCCTTTGTGGTTCATGAGCACTGCAATGCAAAGTAGGGGCTCTGGGCACAGACTGCAAAATACATTCTTGCTCCCACCACTAGCTCCACAGCCTTGAGCAAGTTGCATAACCTCTGGGCCTCTGTTGTCTTTTCTCTACGTGGGGTTGGAAATTTTAATACATATATGAAAAGCTGTGAAAGTTAGGTTTTGCGCAGTGCTTGCTTAAATAGCAAGCAAACAATCCCTCTTTCCACCCCTCCCCCCATGCCATTGTCTCTAGTGCTGGTATTTAGTTCCACACATACATTCTGTTGGTCCTTTGGGTCAGCTTTATTGGCTAACTTCTACTTGAATTTCAAAGTGAAATTTAGTTGTAACTTATTCTATTGAGTTTCCTTTTGCTCACCTCCTACCCCCTTACAACAACCTACTTTGAATATAGACATACTGTGTTCCTTAAGACTCTAAGAAGTAACCAGTTAGCCTTTCTGGGTTAGAAGAACATTACTTGTCATTCCAATTCCAGCCTCACTGTTAATCTATTCATATGTAAATTAACCTCTTCATTTTTCTTTTTCAGAATACTACCAGTCTTATGTTGTAGGCCAGTGCCTACAATGAGTGACATCATAATTTATTTCCAGGGTTTATTACAGTGTCTGGTCTGGCAGATGTTCCATAAATACTGGTGGACTCCATGACAGAATGACTAAGGCCAGTTAATGTGTAAGGTGTGATAGAGAGACCACTTTGGTGGAAGGTAGGGCCCTAACAGGAGGTAGGGAAACTAACAACCATTATTAGCCAGATAGATTTCCATGCCTTTATAGCTTAAGGAGAAGTGCAAACCATGCATGTGTATCTGTTCTCTGCAGTTACCATATACATAAGCTTTATTAGGTAGAAAAGTTGCCCTTGTGCTGTAAGGCCCAGGAGGAAACTGCTATATGTAATTGAAAATGATTTTAAAAATACACCCTAGTTATAGAGAAATTTTATTCTGTGAGGATGGGTAATGGAAAAATCACTATAATCTAGCTTTCCTGTCCTTCAAAAGGGTGCCTTGAAATATGAGAATTTCCAACAAAAGTCCATTGCACTTGTGGTAGTCAGAAATTTAGTAGGAATGTTGTTGGTTGCAAGGAAGAAAGCAAACACATCCTGTTCATGACACTCATTAAAAGTACTTCAGTTGAGCTGACACATCTCACCCTAGGTGAGAGGATGGATCAGCTGGCCAGTTTTGTAAAAGTTTGATGGTGTTTCATTCAGGAGCAAAAGTTTCTCTGATGGATGCTTTTAACATTTCAGCAGGAAAAAAAGAGAGGAAATCACACCTATCATCCATTAAGAATGGCTTTCCCTTTTCAGTTATTCATTAATCTGACTGGCCCAAGGACCACAGTAAGATCTGCATTTCAGCTTCCCCTTGAAAAGGCATAATTGAATAGTTCAGTCAAATCATAAGAGACCAGTGAAGATTTTTGTCTCTTCTGTTACTGCCGCATAGCTTCAGGTTTCGCTTCCCAGTGGTTTGGCTCATGGGGTCAACTTTTCCTTCTCTTGCAGGGGGTGGCAAAGAAATCCAACACAAGACCATCAAAGTAATATTAAAAAACTCAAATTTTACAAAAGTTAAGTTCCTGCCAATATGTTCCATTTATCATGCAATTAAAAACGTTATTCAGGCTAACAGTGCACAAGGGAGGGAAAGAATTTAAAAATGAGATTTCTTTGGTATTATCAACCCATCTCAGTTGGCTCTCGCTGTTATGGTACAGATGGTTCATTATATAGTCTGCCGTTGGCAATTGGGCTGAGGTGGTGGGGGGTGCTACTTCAAAGAGCGCGAGATAACAGGTGGAAATCTAACTCTTGTCTGGGTCTACGTTAATCATCGGCTTCCTGTTGTTTCGAGCCTCTCTGCTGTTTCATTGTGCTGCTTAGACAGCAGTGTTGTCGGTGAAAAAGGATATTAGTTTTAATGAACATTTAGCTTGAATATAGCTTCTCAGTTTTAATGTGTAATTCTTCAGGAGAAAAAATAATTGATGAACACATTACCTTGTGAGGGTTATAAAAATGAAAACACTGTTACTCATGATCAAAATAAGCTCTTAGTTTAATCATTTCAACTGTGCTTCCATTTCTGAAATAAAAAAATAAAGCTTATATGCATCCTGGCTACTATTAAGCTTGAAGTTTCAATTCTAGCAAAATTAATTATGTTGGTTTAATTTAAACTAATGCTTGCAAAGGTAGCATTTTGGGGACTGGAGAGATGGCTCAGTGGTTTAAAGGTGCTTGCTTGCAACGTCAAGAAGGTCTTGGCTCAGTTTCCCAATACTGAGGCAGTGGAGCCAGATGCACAAGGTGGTTGCACATGTGTCTGGAGTTTGTTTACAGTGGTAAGAGGCCCTGATGTGCCCATCTTTCTCTCTCTCTCTCTCTCTCTCTCTCTCTCTCTCTCTCTCTCTCTCTCTCTCTCTCTCTCTCCCTCCCTCCCTCCCTCCCTCCTTGTTAATAACCAATAAATATTTTTTTAAAGTTAGCATTTTGAAAGGAAGATTATCACATCTGCTTCTTTTAGCTCAGTCCATGGAGTCGTCTCTCCTCAAGGTCACCAGTGACTTTCATCATGGCAGACTCTGTGTTTGCTTTTCTGTGTTCATGTCACTTGGTCTTAAAGCTGCTACTTTCCTTTGTAGCTCCTCATGCTCTTTCCGGGTTTTCTCAAGAACCTGTTGGCTCAGTTTGGTCCTGGGATTTCTTCCCAGATGCTCTAGCTGTCCTCATCGGCTCTCAGCACCCAGTTCAGCAGATCTCCCATTTCTACTGCTTCTGCCCAGAACACATTGTTGTTTCCCAATCTCTTCAGGCCTCCTGCCCTGACCTTATCCTGAAATTCTTTAGCATAACATTTGTAAAGGTCTTTCATATTTTACTTAGCATATACCTGCCTGTTTACTTTTTAATTTTCTTTAGCTCCTTCTGCCCTGAATGCAGTACAGTGTCTAAGGTAATGCTTGGTTTGAATTAGTTCTTAAAAATATATGATGAGATGAGAACTTGAGCTGTAGATCATTAGTAGAACTTATACTTCCCATGTACAAGGCGTTGTGTTTGGTTCTCAGCACTGATTATATTTGCACACACACACACACACACACACACACACACACACACACACACACACACACAGAGTAGTCTATTCCACCACACCCCCCCCCACTTTAACTTGTAGGCACAAGCTCACTTCTCTGAGAACCCCAGTGGGAGCTTTAATAAACAAGGGTAGAAGCCTGTGATTTGTCATTTATGTTCTCTTTTTTTATGGCTAATAAGCCTCATGAATGGGTAGAATTCATTAAAGGCCATTGATTCAAGTAGAAATGTATACTTGGTTTTGATTACAGTTTCTTTCTGTCTTGGGGCTACTTAGACTCCTGTTTGTATTCAGTGATATTACCTGTAGAGCGCCACTTTTATTCTGTTAGTTTAATGAGTGGTATTTCTATAGCCCTGACATTAACATATTCTGTAAAGCTCCTACCACTTGAGAATTGACTTTGCTAAGAGGCTTTGCTTTACATGGTAAGTATGGAAGCCCAGGCATCAGGGAAAACTGGGCTCTTTTACTGACTCGAATTTTCTGAATTTTCATCTCTAATGGGTTGGTGACTGAGCTTGTGAACACTTAATGATATTGTGTGCAGTTAATCCATTCAGAGGTTTCTGGCCTTAAGGAATAGCAACATTTGAGGTAGATTAACCATGGGTTGATTATCTTTTTTTTACAAAAGGATTTATAATAGGAATCTCGTAAGTAGCAAGCTGTTCTATAATGGAGCATTTAAAGAAAGATTTCATTTATGCACACATTTTAAGGAGATTTTGGCTAAAGCGAGGTATAGTATTTAGTGCAGTAATTTTACACTCATGCCACACATTTGTTCCACAGCCTTAAATATAAGAAGCACTTGTAGAGCTTTATATCCAGAAATTTGATCTGAAAATTCTTTGTAGTCTTTTAAATTTTACTTAATGACTTTGTTAATAACTGTGTAACAATATGCAGAGTGCATGAAGAGAAGCACATTTCTCATCTGGAAATTGCATATAATTATTTCAAAATAACTTTAATCTTTTCACATTATCTCTTCTGTTTTAGCCTGTAATATACTGTAAAAGTTGATTCCCCTTTGTATATTTATATCTGTGCTTTTAAAAAATAATGATCTTAACTTACTTATTGTAGGATTTATCTTATAATGAACTTATAATAGAATTTTTATAAATGCTAATTTTTCATCTGTTTCTAAGATATAGTAAGTGATAAATATGCTTTTCTCATGCCATGAGCAGACTAATGCATTATTTGAAGTCATTTAGGAAATAAAAATATTTCATTCCAAGTTTGTTATTAGGCTTTACTCCCTCCTAACCTTAATTTTTAATGCAGAAATTTGTCTTATTTAAAAGATGCTTAACTGTAGTAGATTTAATTTATACATAAAGGATTTTTTTTAAAAAAAGCTATAGTTCTTCTGTTACTCAGTTCATATCAAAGAGACTGGAATACATGAGAAAATGGATGTGAAAGTTATTGACTAGCATCATTGATGTCCTATCCCTCACTCTTCTGTCTTCATGCAGAACCTTATTTAAGAAAGACACAAGCTTTCCTGGAGCTGGGAGATGAGTTGGTGTATAACGCACTTGCTGTACAAGTGTGACTGCTTGAGTTCAGATCCCCAATCCCACATAAAGATGGATGCTCTAGTATGCTTTTATAATCCCAGCATGCCTGTGAGTGAGAAGGGAGGCAAATGTAGGAGAATATGCCAGAAGCTTGGGTGCCAGTTAGCCTGGGGAGAAAAGTGCTAAGCTGTGAGAGATGATGCCTTGAAATAGGAGGATGGCCTGGAGAGACAGCTCAGCATTTGGAGCACTTTTCCTTGAACCACAAGTGCCTGAGGAGATCCTAGAGACCATTCAAAGTTGATCCCCAGGATCCACATGAAAAAGGTGGGTGTGGCCATGTGTGTTTGTAACTCCAGACTCATGAAGAGCAGAGCTTTGAGAATAACCTGGAATCATGGAAAAAGGTAATCTCTCAGATCAATAAGAGATTTCCAGCTCAAATAAGCAATGGTAGAAGAGCTATGCTGTAGAATACCCAGTGTTCTGCTCAAGCTCAGGCAACATGTCGACTGCCACATGGGCCCATGCTCATGCAAACAACACATATCCCACACCACATGTACTCATACCCAGAAGCAAGCAACATGGAATGGGTAGAAGTTGAAGTTGTCTTCTGACTTCTAGACATGCACTGTGACATGTGAGAGAACATTCACACACATACACCCTTTTATTGTGTCCATTAGTTTATTCCTTCAGTCATAAAGTTATAAGAGAGGATCCTGTTAAAATGAAATGCAAGTGGGCGGAGCAAGATGGTGGACAAGTAGCAGTTTAGCCAGGACTCTCTCCATAAAGGTTTGATTTACCAGCTGGGATCCAAACCTGGACCCCAGCCGGACCTGAACCCAAACCCACCCTCCCCCCAGCTTCTGCACCAGCACAGACAGGGTTGCCCAGTGGCGCTCTGCTCCGCAGAGGAACAGAGCGCCACCTCCCTCCCCCACCCCAAGCTTCCTCCATTGTTTCCTCTCAGCTGGTTCGCACTGCCGGCTGAGGCCCCTTCCCTCCAGCTCCTGATCCTCCCGCACTTCTCTCCATGACCCCCCCCCCCACACACACACACATACACAGGCATACATGATCCTTGGGCAAATTGACCTAGCTTGGTTCCAGGGCCAGACATCAGGCAGATACCTGGGAACCTCAGCAGAGGCCTGTTCTGACAGGTACCTGCCAGGAGGGCACAGGTGGTCTCTGTGAGTACCAGGGATCATGCGCCTCTACCAGGTGGAAAGACACTGGGCTCTATAGTTGGGGGTGTTGGAGCTGGTTTTTTTTTTTTTTTTTTTTTTTTTTTTTAACTGCAGCATACCAATCGGGGACAGAGACCTATGAGGTGGCTCTAAGACTAAACAGTCAAATACTGACAGATCCAGATGGGTAAAGATCTAAGCCTGTTTGGGGACAGAACACCCTAGCAGGAAAGACCTCTGTTTAAGATCAGACCTGGTGATCATTCCTCTGGAAGTAAAGTGGGCTGAATAGCATTCCCCAGGGTGGCTGAGTCCCACTCCCCTACCTGGCATGGGCAGAAAACAAAGAAAAAAACCCACAGAAATTAAAGACGGATCTCCCCAACTCAGGGCCTCTGGTTCCATTATGGAACAGGAAAGTGATAGGGAAGTGGAGACAACAAACATACAATCCCAGAGAGAGAATAATATGACTCCTGACCACAACTGCAATACAAACATGAAGCAGTTAATGGCTGATGTGGAAACTATGAAAAAGACATGAATGAGATGAAGCTCACCAACTCAAGCATAGACTCCAGACTGAATTTAATGGAGAGAAATATGAATGAATTCAGAAACACATTAAGTGAATTGAAGGTCAACCAACTATGGGAGGAGCTAGACAATCAATTGATTAAATTTGATGGGGACTTAAGAAAACTTAAAAATGATTTTCAGGAATCCCTAGCAAAAACAAAAATAGACTGGAAATTGGATCTAACCAAAGAATTGGAGTCTATAAAGAAAATTATAGCACAAACCAAAAATGAAATAGAGTTGTTAAAAGCCTCCTTTGAATCAATCAGTACCAAAGTTGACAATCTGGAGGACAGACTCCAGACGTTGAGGACAAGACAGAATTAATAAGCATGTCATAGGATTCAAAAAATTCAAGAAATCAAGTGAGCATAATTTGAGGGATCTATGGGATACCATAAAGAGTTCCAATATCAGAATCATGGGGATCCCAGAGGGAGAAGAAACACAGGCTAAGGGCATAGGAAATATTTTCAACAGAATTATTTCAGAAAACTTCCCCTATCTAAAAAGAGAAAGCCCACTCAACTTTCAAGGGGCCCAGAAGACTGCAAACAGACAGAACATGAAGAGGAATTCTCCAAGACACATTTTAATTAAGATGCCTAATGTAGAAAGCAAAGAGAAAATACTCAAAGCTGCTAGAGAAAAGCAAACCGTAACTTATAAAGGAAAATCCATCAGACTTACCTCAGACTTTTCATTAGAAACCATGAAAGCCAGAAGGGCTTGGAATAATGCTTTTCAGGGCCTAAAGAAGTATGGCTTTCAACCTAGACTACTGTACCCAGCAAAGCTATCCCTCATAATAGATGGAGAATTGAAAGTGTTCCATGAAGTAAACCAGCTCTACGACTATTTGAAAACAAAGTCAAAATTTCAGAAGATCCTACAAGAGATATCCCACACAGAAGAAACAAGAAATTTACCTCAGAAGAGTACCAGAGATCACACATCCCTGACTTCAAAACATACTACAAAGCCATAGTAACGAAAACAGCATGGTACTGGCATAAAAACAGAAAGACAGATCAATGGAACAGAATTGAAGACCCAGCTTTAAATGGAAGTAACTTCAGTTATTTGGTCTTTGACAAGGGGGCCAACAATGTACACTGGGCTAAAGATAGTATCATCAACAAATGGTGCTGGATGAATTGGATAAACACGTGTAAAAAAAATGAAAATAGACCCACTCCTTTCACCGTGCACAAAAATCAATTCCAAATGGATCAGAGACCTTAATATAAATCTGGTAACCCTGAACACCCTTGAAGAAAAAAATAGGAGGAACTCTACATGAAATAGGAGTAGGGAAAAACTTCCTGAGCAAATCTCCAGCAGCCCAGGAAATACAAAAAACAATTAACCAATGGGACCTGATCAGGCTCAAAAGCTTCTGTACAGACAAACAATTCATACTCAGACCCAATAGACCCCCTTCAAATTGAGAGATGATTTTTGCCAGCTACAACTCAGACAGAGGCCTAATTTCCAGAACCTAAAGAGAACTCAAAAAAAATTAATAAAAACCCAAAATGCCCCCAAATAAAACAGGGTACTGATCTCATCAGAGAATTCACAGAGGAGGAAACAAAAATGGCCTTTTCTCACCTGAGAAAGTGCTCAGCATCCCTAAGCATCAGGTAAATGCAAATCAAAACCACAATGAGATACCATCTTACCCCTGTCAGAATGGCAATCATAAAGAAAACCAACAACAATAGTTGGTGGTGAGGATGCGGGAAAATGGAACCCTCATTCACTGCTGATGGGATTGCAAACTTGTTCAAACGTTATGGAAAGCTGTGTGGAGACTCCTAGACAGAATGGACATAGAACAACCAATGGATCCAGCTATCCCTCTACTAGGCATCTGCCCGCAAGATGCCACATCTCAATGCAGTAAATTTTGTACAACTACATTTATAGCAGCTCAATTCATAATAGCCAAGAATTGGAATCAACCCAAATGCCCATCCATTGAGGAATGGACAGTGAAACTGTGGTATATTTACATGATGGAATTCTACTCAGCTGAAAGGAAAAATGACATATCAAAATTTAGGGAAAAATGGTCTGAGTTCGAGCAGATCTTACTAAGTGAACACTCAAAAGACCAGAGAATTTAACACCACATACTCTCCCTCATATGCGGTCCTTAAACAGGATAACTGTTTTCTCTATGCAGACTAGTAGAAAGAAGTGAGAGTTTATGAATGTGGTTTAAGGGAAGAGGGGAGGGGAATGGCTTAAGCATGAGGCTAAACCAAATTAGGTTCAAAAACATAAAATCCTTATGAGCATACTGTAACCTACAGAGCAAGTAGTGGGCATCAACTGGCAAGAGGGGCCATGAGTAGTAGGGGAGAATATCTAAGCCTGTGAATAATTGAGCAGTCTGACAACCTCAGGTCCCAGCTACGGGTCCCTTCCCTCATTGAGTTTTTGACCAAAGTGACCCATGAGGTTCCAAAAACAAGACAGAATTCTGTCAAAGCTTTTGAACGCCCTCCCCAGGCCTGAGGCAAAACCCTGTTGCTGAAGAAACCACAGAATGCCATCGATCAGCATCGAGCAACCCTTCGAGGTCCAGAATGGTAACCAGCCCCAATATGGCAGTTAGTGCAGTGCTGGAAGGCACTACACAAGCTGCCAGGGGAAGCAGATCAACGACAGCTGGAGTAAACAGACCACTGGTATGAAACACAGTCTGCGGCCATGAGTAGGCTAAGCACACCTCCTACTGGGAGAGAACAGCAAACCAAGAAAGGAGCACTTGTGCAATGGAGGAGCCTGGGCCTGGGGGAGACAACCAACACCTATTAAATTCCACCAAATATTCCACTCAGTGAGGGGGAACCCTTGATTGGAACCTGGGATTCAGGGCGATTATGCACCTAATCCCGTACTCTTGGGCTCCCAAGAAAAGATGCACTATGGGAGCGACTGACGGGGAGGCTTCTAAAAATGGAATCTAGGTAATCCACAATGGTGTATATTTGTTAACCTATACTGATCTTACTCTCCGATGGAGATTGTGTTTGTATTTTTCAGGATGAAGTGAGAGAGCTGTGGCCCATATAACCCTACCAACCGACTGCAGGCAGAAAGCTGAGATCCTGGCAAGAGATGAGCCACCACAGTCATACTGTGGAGGATCCATATGGAACCCTGCAGAGAATGATGGGATGAACAAGGACCACAGCCATTCAGTCAACACAGGATAAACCAGTGAGACAAACCAATGATTCTCGACACAAAAACCCCAAGCTCACAACATTAAAGCATCCTTAATTCTCACCCACCACAACTCAGGGAACTGAGCGGAAGAGGGTGCGGAAAGATTGTGAGAGCCGTGGTGGGGAAGATATCAGAGGTATGGCATCCCTCAGTAACAACACACTTGGGTCAGGAGAACTCAGTGGAATACTAGCCTATCCATGGTCCCCTACCACAAAGACTGATCCAGATGGCCCATGGAGGAGGATATCCAGCTGACTGGGGATGTGGAGGGGGGCAAAGAGTAATTGGGGATAACAACTCATTGTTGGCCCACTAAACAATGTAACTCATTATGGACAATAAAAAAATAGAAAAAAAAAAGTAAAACGAAATGCAATGTCTTTGAATTAACTATGATACAAATATATCTAAGACTATATTTTACTTTCTATTTTTAAAACACCCAAATGTATGTGAAAATAAAAATAGCTTCTAACGTGATTCTATAGATTTTTTTTAAAGAATGTTACTTTAGCAACTTTTGTCATAATCTTAGATTTTTTGTTTGTTTGTTTTTTGGGTTTTGAGACTTACTGTGTTGTCCCAGCTGGCCTTGATTTCAGTATCCTTCCGCCTCTATCTCCTGTGAACTGGGACTTCAGGTGTGTGCCCTATCTTGGTTGACTTCATCCTCTTAGACTTCTGGTTGTTTAATTAATGTCATTCTTCCCAAGTTGAGTTTTTAAAGAACATAGACCACAAGTATTATGGCATATAATTACAAAGTAAGCATTAAAAACTCACAAGAATGGAAAAGAGTAAGTTATCATTTCAGTAATGCAGTTGGTATGATTTCTAAATAGTTAACAGTAGTCATTAGTCATAGAAATGTTTTCAAACTTACAGACTAGAGCTTTGCAAACTTGTTTTAGTTGTAAACTCCCTTCTTTTGTTTAAGTCTTATTACACCATGAGTATAGACAATTGATTAACATGGATATAGGTTGACAAGCAGGATTCAGGTTCACAGCCCCATTGCCTAGCCCTCCAACCTATCTGTCCCTTCCCCTCCCCCCAGTGCAAGGATTGAGGTACCATTATTAACCATTGATTCCCAGAAGCAGCTGGGTCTCCACACAGGTAGATGCTTGGTACAGAATGGAGGTGAAAGCACCCATGGTAAAAAAAGCACAAAATAATCAATAAAGGTGATGAGACCATTGATTATTTATATAGAAAAAGATAATATTAGATTTTCCTCGTAACATTTGGAAAAATATATTTTTAATGGATTAAGAACTCATCTAGGAAGACTCTATTGATATAATGTTCATTTCAGCATTGTTTGAATAGCCAAACCCCAGAAATCAACAGGAGAATGAATGCATAATTTGCAGTAGAACCATGCAGTAGAATGCCATGTACAGATGAAAATAATGAACTCTATGGTGTTGACTTGGTTGGGTCTTGAAGCCAGTCACATAAGAAAAATACACTCATACACACATGTAATGTTATAATCCATCTGAATAAAGAGCAGAAGCAGGCAGAACTGAACTGTATATTATTTAGACATGCCTACTTCTGTGACAAACATTCCCAGAAGTGTAGGTGAAGAAGCATAAATATGGAATTTGGGAACGAGATCACCCTTAGAGAAGATGGAGGAGGCCAAAATCAGAGAGGAGCACATGGGGCTTCACTGGTATTAGCATTGCTGTCTTTGTTAAGCTAAGTTATGAACACAATAGTTCCATTATTCTTTTGCAAACTGTAAAAATGCCGTATAACTCTTGTATTTATAATGTACCTCATGCAAAGTGAAAATATAAGCAGTTAACTACAAAAAAAATAGTCTGGGAGCAGGAGAGATGGCCCAGTGGTTATAAGCAGTCTGGCAAGCATGAGAGCCTGAGGAGGCCTGAGAGAACCCTGGAGTTCAATCCCCAGAGCCCACATAAAACAGCTGGTTGTCACCATGCACATCTGTAATCCCAGTCTCCCAGTGGGGAGTAGAGACCCAATAATCACTGGGGGTCACGAAAAAATGGTAAGTTCCTGGATCAGCAAGAGACTCTAGCTCAAAATATAATGGGAAGATGGGTGAAAGAGTGGGCCACTGTTGCATGGGGTGCTCTATGGGCACGTGCACATGCATATCACACACACATGCCAAAGCCAAAGTTCTTTGAGACTCTAGACTAGCTTGATGTTCATATTTGGAAACATAGTCTAAGTCTGGAGTTTTCATCAGTGGGATGGGTTCTTCACCTGTACCTTTTCCACTGAGACTGCAAGCTGGCCAAAGACAAATCCCCAAATTCTTCCTGAGCTGGCACTGTATCATAAGTAGTTACTTTATAAAAGACAACTTTTGGGTTAGTTAGTGTCCCTCCTGACTTACTTGTTCTTTCTTCCTCATTTCTGACTGTATTATCAAACTCCAAGCCCGAATTGGAGCCAGGAACTAGTCTTATGGTTTCTAAAACTGCCCATTGATGCTGTACAAATTTGTTATATGTATTGACAGTTCATGGGCCCTCAGGAGGAATAATGAATTCAACCAAATTTTGCTGTTGAAGAAGAAAGAAAAGAAAGGCATCATCAATGTATCACATAAACTGACATTTCACTATTTAACATTGTTGTACTTTCTTCCATGTCAATCATACTCATAAACTTAATTCTGATAAACAGATTGTGAGAAAACGTAATGTTTATCACTTCAGCTCACATACTTAAAGAGAAGAAGCAGCTTTCCCTTCTGATCCAGCCCAGCATGTGTGAAGACGTGGTAATGGACCTATGTGATTGTGAGCCATCTGAGATCATGTACAGCTCTGCAGGGATCCTTGAGCTAAAAGACAAAGAGCTTGGGCTAAAAGACAAAGAGCTGTCCTACACCCACAGGGCCACCATTCCATCCTGGAGAGGAATAAACCCTGTGTTGCTAAATTTCTTGGATTTTTACATCACATGTAACCCTGATTGTGCCTTATATCAACTGAGAAGATGAGTGATTGCAGCGTTGTGATGTATACTGGGACAGTATTGCATGTCTACATGTCAACATGAGTACATCCCAGATATACTTGCAAATGCTGGTGAAGGCAGAGAGCTCCCGTTTGTATGAGAGGCTTTCCACTTACAAAGGGCAAGGAATTTCAAGCTCCGGGCTCAATATTCTATATATGCATGGAGTTGAGGCTATTCTAAGAACATGATTCAGAAAGAACTTGTTTGATTAAGTAGGGAACCCAGTTAGATATATAGATTTCTACTGGTGATTTATTACTTTCACTAAGCAGATGATGGTGGAAAGAGTACCAAAACTATTTGTCAGGTCTCATTCTAACAGCCAAGAGAATAAGAAGCAGTAACCAGTGGTGTAGAGGCCACGAGAGGACAATAAACGTCATTAGTATACATGAGCAAAAGAAATACAATTACAGGCTGAATTTTCTGAGTGACATTTAAGGTTATAGCCCTGCAACTTTATTAAGACCCCCCCATAGGAAAACTAATGTTGCTCTATGTGAATCTGTTGCAGTGTATTCTATCAGCCTGTGCTGGCAAATTGGCAGGGTTCAGATTATAAGAGATCAGCCTAACCCATTTGTGAGCATCTTGGTTTAAAAATAGAATGTTCAGCTTAAGCTGCAAGTGGTGGTGGTGGCTTGGTTCTTTGAGATTTCAGAATTCTACGCTCACATCTGATTTCCAACCTGTGGTTGTGCTGTGAAGGAAAATATGCATCAAGTTACTTTTGGCTTTCCCACAGATTTAAACTCAGAAAGCCCATATTACTGTAATATATGATAGAATGTATGAATGCCGCATGAATATTGTAATAGTCATAATATAGGATGTTCATTCCTCGAATTGTGATGACATCTACGGAATTGCAGCCAGTTCATTTGCATATTCATGCCCACTTAGCTCAAATAAGTCCCTGTTTGTTTGCACATTAAAGTCTGATTTCTGCATCAGTTAACTAATTTACATATCCCTGTTCAGTTGGTTAGTGATGTTCATATGTGGAATATTGGTGCAGTTCTATTTGTGCTTAGAGTAGCTTGTGCTTGGGGAGGATTTATGGCTTAATGGAAGTAGCTCTTATTTCTTATTCTATTTTCTTTGGATGGACAAGCCTTTTTACCTAGATTATTCATGCCTAATATGACATTAATAACATTTTCGCTGGCCAATATCAGTTGACACATTGGAAGTCACAAGGTACAGCCAACTTTTCCACATCTGCTCACTTCTTGGCCCTTTCCTTTGAGCATCTCCCACCTAAGGAAGGGTTGTAGATGCTGTGGAAGATGTGGCTTGCAAACTCTTATAGGTCTAGTGAGTGTTAGAACTACTTTCAGAGCATGAAAGATAAGATACTTCTTAACACGTCCAGAAGAAATGGTAGAAGGGAGAATCTTCTCACTGAACTGGACAGTGAGTTAACCTACTAATTTAGGGAAGGAACACACTATAGTAAGGAGAAGAAATGTAACTCAGCACACAGCTAGGTAAGAGCATCATGCAGTTGTCTTGGTTGAAACAAAGAGTGAAGAAGACTGGACTGGGATAAGGTAGAGATGGGCAGTTCCTAAAACACTTGGAATGACATAGTGAGAAGACTTGGATTTTCTTTTATGAACAATAAGAAATTGGTCCCTGTGGACACAGAGTAATATAGTCAAACTTGTATTTTACAAAAACATATTCTGAGGTTTCCATGGAGAATGAGTTGATGCAATGGGATTAGTGACTAGGAGGCACATTGTGTTGCTGTGTCAGGTTAGATTTTATGGAAGACCATGCCAGCTTTTTTGGACTAGTGGGAGAGATTAAAAAGTTAATTTGGAGATAGAATCAGTTGGACTTGATATTCTTTGTGGGACAGAGAAAGAGACACATTTTGGCTGGTCACCAGCTTTCCAATCTTGTGAATTGGGTAGATAATAATGTTATTTATAAACAGAGGAATGCTAATGGAGGAACAATTCTTGTGTAGTTTTAGATAAGGATACAGATAGCTAATGTTTCTCAGTTTGTTTAGCTCTATCTAATCTAAGATAATTTTACTATTCCTCCTTCAAATTTAAGGCTTTCTGTTTCTTAAATCCAGAGAATTGGAGTTAGGGTGCATTTTTTTTCCTTTCCTTCCCTTTTTTTTTCTTTGAATTGTAAATATTAATTTCTTCTTTGGAAACTTTGGTTGATCTATTAATTTTATTCCCTATTTTTGTCTCTAAAGAATATGTCTCAGCATTTAGGAGGTAGAGATGGGAGGATTGCCATGAGTTTGAGGCCATCCTGAGACTACATAGTAGTTTGACTATATTACTCTTTTTTTTTTTTTTTTGAATTTAGGTCTCACTTTAGCCCAAGTAAAGAATATGTGTCCTTTAATTTTTATTACTAGATGTGTTCTGCATATTGTGGTTTGAATATAAAATCCCCCTCCCCCATAGTTACATGTGTTTGAATATTTGGCTCACTGCTGGTGGTGTAGTTAGGGAAGGTTTAGAACCTTAAAAGAGATAAAACTTTGAGGGAGGGAGTTCTTGGGAAGCTGTTCTTGAGGTGTTGTAGGCTGGCTCTACATCCTGTTCATCTCTGCTTCTTGCCTGTCTATATGACATAGCTCTGCTTTTCCATCCATGATGGATTCTTCCCTTTGAGCTGAAAGCCAGCTTAAGCTTTTCCCTTCCTTAAGTTGCTCTGGTCAGGTGTCTGTTTACAGCAATGGACAGGTAAATGATACACTGCGGTTTTAGTATTGACAGTATTAATGTTATATGCAACTTTTAAAATAAATTTCTCTGTGATCTTGGCACATTGCTTAACCAGTTTTCTCACTTGACAGGTGCAGTGGAATTTCCCTGTGAAGTTCATGCATCTTCGAAGCCCCAGGTTCTTGGTTTCTCGGCCATTCACTGTCTTTCTGTTCCTTACATCAGTCTTAGAATGAATCAGAGCCTTAGCGTGGTTGCTGGAGTCTGGCTTACTACCGGGGTGTCTTTGTGCACATACTCTCCTCTGTGGATTGCTTCATTTTCTATGAACATCATCTGATGGTCATAAAGAAATTATTTTTGAAATCATAAATGCTCCCAAAGGATCTGTATGTAAGAGTTTTGTTAAAAAATTGATGCATGAATAGATGATAGACAGAAAGATGTATAGACAGAAATACACTGAAAGGGATTTATTATTAGGAAGGAGTAGCTTATTCCTATGATCTTTGAGTTGGAGACATAGGAAAGATTGTGGTGAAATTTCCTTCTGAATCTGAAGGCCAGTGATCTGAATGCTAGCCTGACATATACTCCCAGAACTGGAGAGTTGGGGGTGAGTGACATCAGTTCTGGTTGGAGTTGAAGACCAGAGAACTGGGGATATCAATCTCTGTGGGCAGAAGACTTGGGATGTCCCAGCTCAAGCAGGAAGAATGGACTTATCTCTCCTCTTTTCATTCTATTCAGTTCCTCAGTGGATTGCATGACACATTGTTAAGGAGGTCTTCTCTTCCCAGTGTAGGGATTTAAATGTTAATCTCTTCCAAAAACATTCTTACAGACATAATAGTATCTCTCCAGCTATTTGTTCCGATATTGCTTTGCCCAGTCATGTTGTTATATTAAAGCTAACTATTAAATGGAAACGCACACATACATGCGTAACTTGTGAAGGAAATGTCTGAGTTGGCTTGGGAGGTCAGCAGTGCATGTTTACAGCCATCATTCCTCATCTCATGGTCGATGGAAGAAATCATCTACTTCTGGCGATTTACCCTCTCTAGAGCCTGGGACTCTCATTGAGAAACATTTTATTAACCAATTAACAATTTTAATAAAAGCTGTTAAGTCAGTTCTTTCACACCTAAATTTATTGGGTGACTTCAATCATATCAACACTGTTTAATCTGGGCAACAGGTACAGTTAATTCAGGTAGAGAAATTGGTTTAGCTTTCTAAGAAATTTAAAATCATCTCACACAGCAGTCAGTATAACTCTCTTTTACCTTCATTTCCAGGGCCTTTTAAGCAAATGTAAAGGGGAAAATTTCACTTACTTTAAGTAACTTGAATTCTCCTTTCTATATTCTAAATGATTTCTGTATAGAGTCAAATCCTATTTGTTACATTTTCTGCTTTGAAATTTGTAATTTCTGTAAATATTTTTAGAAGTAATAATATGAATGAGAATTATGTATCTAATAAAAGCATTAGGTTCCCAGGAAATAGTTTTTATTTCTCCCTATTTTTCTTTTTTTCCTCCCTGTTTTTCTACTTGGTTTTCTCAATTAATATTATCACCATTTTGTTACATTTTATTTTTTTAAGTGAGGCAATACACCCACAGTAAAATGTACCTTGTGCACTTATCTTAAATGTATGCTCAGTTTCTTCATGTGCATATAGCCATGGAACCAGTACCAGATGGCTTTTTATGCCCTTCCCAGTCACTTCCACCCATGAACGTCAACACTGCTCTGATGCCTAACGCTGTCACTTGTTTTTACCTGTTCGTTTTCTCTGGAGTGAAATTATGTCTAGCTGCTTTGCTTCAGCATAAGGACTGTGAGAAGTATTCATGCTGTTGTATCAGTTTGTGTTATTATGTGTTATTCTATTCCATGGCCATAGGCTGACTTACTCATTCTCATTTTAACAGACTTTTGTTGCTTCCATTTTGGGGCTATTGTAAATAATTCCACTCTGAACAGTATTGGACATATGCACACATTTCTCTTGGGGGATATCCTTTGACATAGAATTGTTGAATTATGAGATAGGCATCTATTTAGGTTTAAAAGATACTAATAAATATTTATCAATTGTAGAAATTTATTAGAACTCTGATTCTTCTATATTCTACTTGACATGTGATTTTTATTAGCTTAAGTTTTTCCCACTGTGATGGGTGTGTAGACTACCTTTGGATGTTTTTGATGATCTTGTGTTCTTCTAGAAGTAGTCCTAATTATGTATATTTATTTTTCTATCCGTAATTCTAGTGCTAGGATCTTGCTCTTTAGTCCAGGCTGGCCTGGGAAGCCCTGTTAGGTGCTTTTCATGCTAGACATCATTTATTGTTTCTTCATCATGTTTGACATTAATGGTATTTTCTCTCATCTCTTCTTGCTATTGCTTGATCAGTGGTCTGCTGTTTTGAATGATTTCCTATACATCTCATGGACATCCCTACTGGTAATAGGTAGAATTGTATAATGATCCCAGTAACCATGACCAGACCCATGAAGTTATATAATCCTTCCTTATATGGTAGGATCTATAATTGTCATAGTATACCACTTCCATGATTAATGTGCATTATGTGTCTGCAGTGAAGGGATTTTCTAATGTGACTCAAGTACCTAATAATTTGGATTTGAGTTAATTAAAAGGGAGAGATTATTCTGGCTGGGCCTGGCCTTGTCAGGCAAGCTCTTAAAAGAAGCAAGAAGCATAGAAGGCATGAGCTCTTAAAGGATGCTCTTCTATGACCATGAAGAAGTAACTTTGTGAGGAGTGAGATGAAGTAAAGACAACAGCCAGCAGGAAGTCATGGACCTTAGTCCAGCACACACAAGTGTGGCAGTCAGCCACACCAGCTGGGATGAATCTCCAAACCAGGCACTGTTTTGGGAGGAAAGTAATTATTGAAGTAACAGATCCAGCGGAAGTTCAATAATGAAGAAAAGGGCTGACCCCTTTCACAGGTCAAAGCAGAGAGAAAAACCTATCATCAGCACCTCCAGCCAGCACACTCCAACTAGCAAACAGCAGGGACTCCAGACTTGAGCTCCAACTGCTTTTGGCATATGTGTAGCTGGAATTTCACATCCACCCCATAATTACCTTAAGGCTGAACCCTAGGATCTGGTCTAGGTGACACCTCCTCCAGCCAGAATGCCGGAGAAAACCTTTAATACACTTTTGAATCTATGGGGGACATTCAATCAAACTAGCATAACAAGGAACATTATAAACAGAGTGAGCTAGGAAGAGGCTCTAAACTCCAGATAAAAATATAATCCAGCATTGTCACTGAGGTGTGAGTCTTGTAGACCAATCACCAGTTAAGCCATGCCCACAATTCTGGCCAATATAAATTGTGAGAGGATCTATGTGTTATGTGTTATTTTAATCTTCTGAGTTTGTAACAGACAAGTGCATTCGGGTGAACACCCGAAGCTTTATTCACTGTACTTTCCTTAGAGTTTGTATCTTAACATGCCAAAGAATTGGACAAACTTAGATCCAGAGCATTTTTCTTATCACACACATTTATTCATATCAGGGTAAGTTTAGAGGAGCTGGGAGAAGGATAGGAAAGGCAGCCCACCATGTGGTTTGGGAGGTTCACAAGAAAATTCCAAAAAGTGCATAGAATCAAAGTGAAGAATTTATATTTGTATTTAAGAAAATCTTCTCTCCTAACCCCTCTCTCTGATCCTGCCAGTGGCAAGATCATAGAGGGGGAAGGGGTCAGACTCACCACCTGGTCCCAAGCTTCCACCCCAGCAGTCAGGAATGAAAAGTACCCTTTCCAAGCTTGAACTTGCTTCTTACACACCAGTAGAAAACCAATGCACTATTAGCCTTGATACTGTACAATTTTTTCCTTTGGGACTCCCCAAAACCCTCAGACTAATGGATCAGTGCCTTCAGACTAATGGATCAATGTTAATAGACTATTTTTCTTACTTTAAGAATGGAAAATCAGGGGACAAGAGATCAGTGGATGAAGTGCTTGCCACACAGGTGTGATTACTTGAGTTCAGATAAGGTAGCTTGAGCGCCTGTCGTCCCAGTACTCCTACATCGAGATGGGGGGCAGAGACAGGATAACTCCTGGAGACCAACTGGCCTCTAGCCTGGTGTACACACAAAGAAGTTGAAAGGTGAGGACTAATGTGCGAGATTGTCCTTGACCCCCACACGTGCGCCATGTACTCACAACAAAGAGAGAAAGAGAAAGAGAGATTAAAAAGGAAAAATGGAAATTAAGGACTTGTTTTTCTTCTTGTTCCTCAAATTTCCTCCAGTATCAGTCTTCATTTGACCCCGCTTTTCTAATTCTCTGACTTTTATTTGTTTGCAAGATGAGAGGGACTTGGGAAAACCTGGAGGTCTAATGTAGTTTTTATGCTTCTGTGTGCTTTATGGTATGAAACAATAATTTCAGAAACAGTTATAGGAATTTAAATATACAATGAAAACCTCCTCCTCATGGCTGAGGAAGGTGGGACAGATGACATTGCCTTTGAGGCACATGCTCACATCAGGCTTCTGGTCTCCCTTCTGGTGGTCTTCCATGACCAGATCCTTTAATGCTGTCCCTAGGGACTTAGCCACACATCTTGTGGCAATGACCTCTCCTGGCCTGCTAGGACTCTGCATGTGTCCCCACTGCCCCAGGTATGGTCTCACTCTAGCCCAGGCTGATTGGCTTGTAAATTATGTTGCATTCCAGCTCATGGTCATGGTGAGACAAGCACTTGAAGTGAATAACCTCTACTTCCAGCTGCCTTATAAACTTAGTTGAGTCAGGCTTCCTAGAGTTCCTGAGCCTTAACTTTCGAGGTGCCAGGGTTAATGAATACCCAGTAACTCTCCTCATTGAAAGTTCAGTGACATCTGCTCCCGTGCATGTAGATTTCAGTGGCCACACTCTAGTGCCATGTTATATTCAAGTCTGCTTCCGATAATCTCTGTGATGAAAAGGAGAAGGTAATAGCACGAATCCATGAGAGCAGAGGTATAGAGCTGCTCAGTGTCATGAGAAGTTGAATACTCAGGAATCCATCCAGAGGTGTCATGTAAGGGCAGCTTTCCCTTGTTGGACCATCTCTTTCCTTCCTGTTAAGTATAGGCACTGAGTCATGACTTTGGAGGGTAAAGTCACTGTACTACCCCGGGCTCTGGCGCTTGAGAGTTTTAGGACTAATGCCTGTGGACATCCTCTCCTACCACTTTAAGCAGAACCTTTTCAAGTGAAAAACTTGGGCTGGAGAAATGGCTCAGTGGTTAAAGCACTTGCCTCCAGTGCCTAAGGCCCTGGGTTCAATTCCCCAGTACCCATATAAGCTAGACCCACAAGGTGGTGGCCCTAGACCCTAGTGCTCTCTCTCTCTCTCTTCTCTCTCTTTGCTTGAAAATGAATAAATAAAATATATATTAAAAAAACTTGTCATGCTGCTTAATTTATGAACTCTTCATGAGTGAAAAATATCCCTCCCCCAATTTAAATTTGTAATAAATGCAACTTTACATAACTAAAGTTTTATAGTTGTTATAAAAATAAACTAAAACCTCGTCTACAGGTTTTTTTTTTTTAAGTCCATTGTATTCTATCTGCCGTCATCCTCTGGTTGTTCCCGTGTCTCTCTGAATTCCTCCAATCTCCTCTTTATATTAGAGCCTGGGTGATTAAAATTATTTAATAGGAAGCTAGAGATTGTTCAGTGGTTAAAGGCACTTGCTTGCAAAGCGTGCCATTCTGGGTTTGATTCTCCAGTACCCATGTAAAGCCAGGCCTTCATCTAAATGTCTGTAGTGACAAGAGGTCCTGGCACACCGTTTTCATCCCTTCTCTTTCTCTCCCCCTCGCCCTCTCTCATAAATAAATAAAAATATTTAAAAGTCATTTAACAGTTAGGCATGGGTCTTCACCTGTCATCTGAACACTTTGAAAGCAGGAAGCATCACAACTTTGATGCCAGCAGCTTCATAGTGAGAAGTTGTTCTAAACACAACAAAAGAAAAAGCAGTATTTCGTGATCTCTAGAGTTCTAAGTTCTAAGCTCATGTCACCCCTGCGGGCAGCCTCTTCTTGGCCATTTTCTCACTGTGGCTTTACTGGGCTTCTCAGAACATGCTGCTCTCATCCAGGCCATAGGGTTTCTTTACCCACTGCACCTCCCCCCCCCCATCTATCTCCATCTCTATCTCTCTGCCTAAAGATAAATAAAATCTTTTTAAAAAGTTTATAAACTCTGGAGATGGCTCGGTCATTAATGGCACTTCCTTTGCAAGTCTGCTGCCTAAAGTTTGACTCCCCAGCACACTCAAGCCACACTCAAAAGTGCCTGTAATCCCAACACATCATGGGAGGGGAAGTCAGGAGCATTCTAGAGCTTGATTTCCAGCAGCAAACAGCAATGAGAGCCCCTGCCTCAAACATTGTGGAAAAAGTGTCAGACAGAATGTATGAACCCGGGGATGGGGAAGAGCACTTTGGAACACTGCCTTCCAGATTCCAAGTGATCTCACAGTGACTACTGTTACATGCATAATGCTTGCACAATATAGGGGCATCAACATTCCATTATGGATGGCGGAGGAAAGCTAAAAACTAACCATGGGGCTCTTGCAAAGTGCTGCTAATTAAGACATCCCATCTTTGCTTGCAAGCCACCATGGCAGCAAATGGTATCTTAAACTGACAAGCTATAAATTAAAACTTGCCGAAAGCCAGAGAAAATGAAGTTATGTATAGGTGACTTGTTCCATTGGAATTAATCAAAGGGTTGCTGGTGTAGACCAGCTGTGTTCTCTGATGACAATAACGAATCTTGACATTTTGGATAATGAAAATTCAGTTCAGCACCTCTTAGAGATATGTATGATAATATATTGTCAGTCAGAGGCAGAGGCAAGTAGAAAGCAATATCGTCTTATTAAAACAGACAATGTGACAAGTGGTCATTGCTGGATCTCTGATTTCTGAAAAAAAACGTGTCAAGGGAAACCTCTTTCTTAAAAACTGATAGGAATAGCTGTTTATGGAAGGAGGGTGAAAAGATGTGACTTGATGCATGACCTTTTTGACAGTTGCCTTTGTTCATGATTCCTAGTTTCATGGTTTATTTTACTGGGGTGAAGGCATGAAAGCCCTGGAAAGGAGATTCACTCCTTTGGTTTGACAGTATTAATGCGATCGTTGAGTTCCTACCTTGTAAGCTCACTTATTATTTCCTCGGCATGTGTTCTTCTAGTTTAGCGGATTAGCTGCATCATCTCTTCAAAGGCTATCCAATCAAGGAGGGGTTATTAAAACCAGGGTGATTTATGACTGAGAATTAATTAGAGAAGCATTTTCATGCAAAACATCCAATTTTTTGATTAGCAATGGAGCAGGGCCGCAATTAACACTCTAGGAAGCTTAAATTTCCAGCTTTTTGATTCTCAGGAAATGAGATTATCAAACCAGGGTCAGACACTTGACAGCAAAGCAGGAGAGGGGGGAGTGTGAAATTATATCTAAAAAATAAGGTCTTTTGATTTTGATTCTGAGATTACAATTCAGGCAATGAAAACTTCAGAGTAGGGGAAGGCCAAAAAAAAAAAAAAATCTGAAAATGGAAAAACTTGAAAGGCCTGATTCTTCAGTTCCTCTGCTGAGCAAAGTTTCTGTTGTAAATGTTTGTTCTGAGAGTGCTTTAGAAGCACTAAATTTTTTGTTCCTTCATTATTATTACTTACTATTCAGTCTTTCATAAATTTCTTTTGGCTATTCAGTGCCTGAACAGATAATATAAAATGCTTATATGCATTGAAGGGAGGCCAAAGTTTTTGTATTATAAAAGGAAACTGCTTTTCTCAAAGAGGGCTTGGCTGGCTTAAAATTTTTTGTTGGTGTTTTCAGTTATTTTAAATCACTTGAAGCATAGTTTAAGTAGTGAGTTATGTCAAGCCATAGATGACTATTTAATGATAAGTGACCTTTGTCAAGCGTGGTGCTGAAGAGAAGAGGTAGTGCCGACCCACTCTCGACCTAAGTGTGCTCTGTCAGTGTAATTGGTGTTTCCTAGGGAGGTGCAACATCATGAAAATTCATTTGTTCTGGAAAATATTGTTCACCCTGTCTCTCCCCAATTTAGTCATCTAATTTCAGATTAGACATAGAAGAACAATTTAACTTTGTTTTAGCTCACTCTGTCAAGTTAATACTCAACTGTCTCTTCTTTACTCATTGGATTTCAAGTTTCTTTTTTTTTTTTAGATTCCAAGAATCTTAAGTTAACACACCTTGTCCATAGAGTTACTCAGTCATCCCTGAACTGCTGTTTTATATTTGCTCCTGAGCTGGTGTTCTGCCTGCCTGTGAGTAGCATTTGAACGCTACAGTACATGCCATACAGTTGTAGCATGTGCTCTTTATGGGCTGCTTGCATGAAGATGTAGGCATCATGGGCATCCAGCTCTGAGCTGGGGCACTGGAGAGCAGCCCTTCCTTGGCCTGAGTGGGGTGGATCTGAAGCTTCTTTAGTAAAATGTGAGAATCTGGCTTGATTGTAATTCTCCCAGTCTTGGTTTTTCTGTTTAAACAACAGTTACATGCTTTTGTTATCCTCTGGCAGTTATTTTAGAAAACAGTTTCATAAGCAAATTCTAGACTATGGCAATCTTGAGTGGAAGAGACCAGAGGGCCTCTTGTCAATTCGAGATTTCTGTTCCTGCACTTTCCCATCATGATCTCTGATCGAAGAACATGATTCACTGATCTCTGTTATTTTTGTAATCCTACTACAGATCCTCAGCTGTTTGATGGTTTTGCTTGATGTTCCTTCCTTTATTCAACAGTTTCTATCACTGGCTGGATGAACATGGGCTACCGTGTAATCTTGGGGAAAGGAAGAGGAACATTGCCAATGAGAGGTCGAAGAGTTGACCTCGTCAGATGTATAGTGATCAGGCTCTGTGCTGGTGCTCATGCTTTGGATGTTGATGGATAACTTTTGGTGTCCAATAAAATATTGGTGCAAGACTTTATAGTTTTATGTTTATAGATTCTTTGTAGAGAAATATGTATACATTTCCAATTGTGTAACATATGGAGGTTAAATAGATGAATTAAGGATTCATAACTTTTGTTTGTATGTGCTGGCAGACAGTACATGTATAGCCCTGTGAGCCTATGACACCCAACAGCATTTGTGGTTTTTTGGATGAGAGGGAAGAAGGTGCTGTCACCACTGTGTGTAGGGAGAATTTATTATTATTATTTATTATATAATTATGCTTTATTTATTATTATTATTTATCCAAATATAGTTGCTTACTGAGTCTTATTACCTATAAAAAGATAATAAAACAGCTTAAATAAAATCCAATAAAATTAGATCCTTTTGTAATAAAAGTGAACTAAATATGTATATCTATATTTAAACATTTACTGATGTTAACATCAAATGTATATAGAAATAATTGAATGTATAAGAAATGACAAAAATTTAATCAAGAATGAATAATAATTAAACATGGATTGTTTTGAAAGAAAGCAGATATTATTTCATGGAATGGAAAAGCCAGGTTATTCTAATCTTGTTTTTCTTCCCTAATGTAAAAAAAAATTAAACTGTAGTTTGACATAGACCAAATCAATCAATCAATTTATTAAGGATTTTGCTTTATGTTAAGAGGCTCACATGATTATTGGGACATCCCAGTGGTCAAACTATGGCTTCCTCTACTCTCCTTGCTCCATTCTTCTCCCTGGGATTTGCGGTGTGCTCGCCAGAGATGAAGGAAGGGTGATGGGTGTGGAGATGAAGGATGATGTGTGTGGATGAAAGCTGTCTAAAATGTGCCTGAGATGATTGGACAGGATTGCTTTTACTTTTCAGTATCTTAATATTGAATGATGATGGCCTCATATATTTATATGATTTTATAAATCTGTATAGATTCAGACACTTAGCTTTTAATTATGTAGATATTTAGGGTCAAAAAAATTTTTTTTGATTGGGGACTATCTCATTGCCATGTAGACCCTGAAATTTTCTTTAGTCTCACTTCAGAAATATTTGAATTTATAAGGATATTCTACTATAGCAGAAATAGTATAGGAATAAAGAATTCCATTTTCTCAGGATTATTCTCAGTGTAATTTATGGAATTTGATATTAATGAGATTGTTGGTGAGTATGTTTTCCAGTGAAACTCAAGGTTCCAGTGAAATAATGAGGTTGAAAGCTCAAGGTTCCAAGTAATTGCCAGGGAGAGGTTCAGATGAGGCATTGCAGCAGAGGAACTGTCTGTGTGGTAGATGGTCTAGGGTGGTTGAGTCTTTACATTAGCAACAAGTGGAAAGAAACACTGGAGACTAACCAGAGGGAATGATCTGAAAAAAAAAAGCCTTTATTTTGTTAAAGGACACTTGAGGAAAATCTAGAATAAGGTAGGGAAGGGCGCTTGGTGGATACCTAAGGTTTTGAACCTCAAAATCATCCATCATCAACTTAAAAAACAAAACAAAGCAAATAGAAAACTCCCCAACTATCTTAAATGAAGTCTTAATGATGTCCAGAAAATGTTTGCTTTTGCTTTTGCTTTCAGGTACCCTGTGTAAGCTTTGAGTGTACTGTACCTAAACTTCAGGCCTTTTGTCATTGTTTCATGGTATGCTCTTGTCTGCTACCTCCTGAGGTTCAAATTGTATGGCATATGTAGCTATTGTCAAGATGCTCAGTGGAAATGTTATGTTGATATGAAATTAAGCAGAACCATGAAAAAATTTCTAATGCATCATCAAGAATTTCTGTCTGTATCTTTTTCTTAACCTTCTTCAAGTTGGAACAGATAAAAGCAATACCTACTACATTAGTTGGAGAGTCCATTGGCATTCCTGGTCTTCTAAGAGGTTTGTAATACTGCGGATTACATTAGTGTTTTCAGATTTTTCTCTAATTGCTTCATAGTCTAATAAAAGCTCAATGCTCTGTAGCTGGCTTCTCTTAAATAATGTAAAAATGTTATAAATGATTAGCCTGGCTGACTTCCCACATTTCTCTGTGGGAGTTTTAATTGCTATGATTTTGTGATTGTGTTCAATTTAATTGTGTTAACTACTGCTAATGTCTCTGCTTACTCACTGTGCAGTCAGAGCCTGTCAACCTTGTTCAACACAGGACACAGGAACATGATCTTTGTAACTTCAGTGGATTCTATCAGTATTTTCAAGAGGACTTGTACACCTAGTATGTCCTTCAACTAGAACTCATATGCTGGAGGAGGATTTTCACACTTCCTCTCTCCAGAGTTATTGGCCCATTTATGTTATATTTGACAGTTGGGCGGCAGTCTATATTTCAGTATATCTAAATGAATTTGGTAAATGGTAGTGATTTAATATTCTAAGTGTATTATTATTATTGCTATTATTTATTATTATTTTGGTTTTCCAGGCTACCTGGAATTCAGTCTGTAGTATCAGGGTGGCCTCAAACTCATTTCAATCCTTCTACCTCTGACTCCTCAGTGCTGGGATTAAAGGTATGTGCTAACATGCCTGGCTGTCTAAGTGTATTCTTACATGTTGATGTTTGGATGGACTCCAGTGATAATCAAGTCTATGAAACCATGTTTTTCTGTGGTACTAGGAGTCAAACTTTATATTCAACTTGTCTAGTGATTTTACACTTTATGTTCTCTTTTTCGAGGTGATTGTTTACACCTGTGATCTTGGTGGAGGGAAAATACTTAGAGGTTCAAGGCCAGCCTTGTCCTGTGACAAGTTTGAGCCAGCTAAGGCTAGATGAGGCCCTGACAAAAATAAAATAAGTAACTTAATTAATTACATGAAGATAAATATCACAAAACCCCACAGCAATGACATTAACTACAACAAGAACTTTTGTCTCAGACACTCACAGACAAAAGTATACACATTGTATAGTGCAGGCACAAGTGTTGCTTTAGAGGCAAGAGGCCTAAGAATTTGTTGTTCACCCAGCCCAGTTTTCTCCTAAAAGCTGTAACAGAGTGGCCCAACGTCATTGTTTTTAAATACATGAATTTTCACATACTCCAAATTTTTCTGTTTTAAAAATGTTACTGTAAGCATTTTTTATGAAGGTTTGGAGATTCCCCCTTTAAAGTATTTATCTAGAAAAGGAGTACGAGCATAACATTGAGCTGGGCATGGTCGCTCGACTTCAATCCCAGTACACAAAGGCAGAGGTAGGAGGATACCTGGGAGTTTGAGGCCACTCTAGAGTGAGTTCTAGGTCAGCCTGGGTTTGTGGGTTTGAATGAGAATCTGCCTCAAAAAAAAAAAAAAAAGAAAGGAAAAAAAAGAAAAGGAAAAGGAAAGATATTTTTAATTACTATCCAATTTTTTTTACTAGTAGTACACATTTTTTTGCAAAGGTCTATAAAATGATCTATTCACTTTCATCCATGACATCACTTCATAATTTTCTCAACTTAATTAGAATACATTTTGATTACTGGTTAGGTTGAGCATGTTCTTGCACACTTATTTGCTGTTTATATTTCTCACCTAGTTATTATTGAGAATGAATGTAACCCCTTTCCTATTTTTATTGGATTGTTTGCCTTGTTCTTGCCCCTCCCCTGGTTTCTTTTTTTAAATGACTTTTAAGTATTCTGTATTTTTCTCTTATAAATATTCCCCCTGCCAGGCTTAGGCTTAGATAAGGAGTAATTTGGCAGAAAGATTTTTCTAAAAATAAATTTAAAGCTGCTATTATTGCACTCTTTTGATGCTATTTCATTCAGGTGAATGGATACTTATTCAGATTTTAAAGTGAGTACACATCATAGTAATCTTAGTAATCTCTTTTAGTGTCTCACTGTCCTTATAGACTGTCATACAGTTTAAAAATTTAAATATGGTCCTTAATATCCTGCATTAGGTTGAATATTTATTTTGTTTAGCATTCTAAAATCTCCTCCTAAGATAAAATATCATGATTTTATTAAGACTTTTCATTCATCTCAAATCTTTTACTAAGTAGTAGCACAGCTAACTAGTAAAATGGCTCTGCTTTTCTTTCTTCCTTTCCTTCCTCCTTTCTTGTTCCCTCTCTCCCTCTCTTCTTCCCTCCCTCCCTCCCTCCCTCCCTCCCTCCCTTCTTTCCTCAGTCTGTTGAGATGTTCTCTAGGTAAATATGAATATGTCATGTACATGGGCATCACTGTATTATGTAGTGAGGCATGGCTCATCGTGTTTTCTAACACACATTTCTTAACATGTAAAGGAGAGGCATCTAACAGTCAATGAGAAATCATACAATGAAAAACAAGAAATCATTTCAATGGCAATGAGAAATCATACATGTGTTCTAGTCCTGGAAGCATCCATGAAGAATTCCCATGGTTACTTGAGTCCTTCCCTACAAAGGCTCCTTTCTAGCAGCTAGATACTAGGTGAAAGAAAGTTGCTAATTTGAGTCTTATAACTACTTTCTTTTAAAATGATAAATGGACAAAGAACATAATTATTTTTTATCAGTAGCCATAGAGGTACCTAATTTAACATATAATGGAATTTATTACTGTTCTCAGAGCTTAACTTTTCTTATTGCCTTCTCTCCCCCCTCCCCCTTTTTGAAGCAATATTTCACTCTAGCCAGGCTGGCCTGGATCTCTTACTCTGTGACCCAATATGGCCTCGAACTCATGATTATCCTCCTACCTCAGCCTCTTAAGTGCTGGGAATAAAGACTCATTTGACTTGTCCTTGAGAACTTTTATCTTTTCAGGGAAAGAAGTAAAATTTCAGTGAATCAGGAGACCATGTTCTTTAGGGCGTCAGGTACCTGCAGAGCTAGTTTTCTGTGATACTTCTCCTCAAACAAACTCTGAGAATGAGTTCCCCAGCCCTTGTAATGAAGAGAAGATGGTGACTGTTAGATGCCTCTCCTCTATTCTAGGAAACACTCTGAGAACCAGTATCCTGACCCTTGTAATGAAGAGAAGACAACGGTGACTGTTAGGATAAACATGTTGCCTTTCAGCAACTATGCTTGTTTCCTCTTTAGCACTAAAACACTTAGGAATTATCTAATTTTCCCCAGAGAATATCCAACCTGATAAAATTATGCATGTGCATTAAGAGAGCATCAACTTTACACCTTTTCCCCTGGGCCTGGAACAATTTGAAAAGAGAAACCCCATCAGATGACATAAAACTTGTAGCTATGGTAACAAATTAACAATTACTAGGCTCTATAATTGGGTATCTGTGCAAATCTTCATTTGGGTTTTATGGGTGGATCAAAAAACTGGAGATAGAACTATGTTTAAGAAAACGATGTGAAGGGCTAGTTTTCAAACTGTTATACCAGTAAAGGTTTCAGGTACATGTTGAATTTAAAGTGAGTTGTCTGTATAGATGCATATAAGGCAAATCCCACACTTGAATATAGTAAAATACTTTGAAAAAGATAGTATCTCTGTTAACTGTTTAGTTGTATATTATGTCAAGCTTAAATTACAGCCTTTCTTTTGATTACTTTGGGGGATCTGGTAGTTGCTTAGTCAGGGTCCACTTGTCTACTTCCTTCTCCCCTGACTCTCCTCACCCTTCCCACTGTTTTCTAGGTGCTAATGCTCCAAACAATACATTTCTCTGTGGACTTTAGAGTTGGGTGCCACCAATAAAGTATAAGCAGACATAGCTGGAGAGAGCTTCTGAGATAACTCCTTAAAGACACCTGGTTCAGCTTGGTGCCTGGAATTTGGATGTGGTGATGGCTGACATTTCAGTAGTCTGGACTGTGAAGCTATCTTGAAAATGAAGCCAACCTCTAATGTTGTAATGATGCCCAGACTGTACCTTCTTATTGTTGGGGGGTGGGTAATAAACAGTGGTTTGTTTTAAGCAATGTATTTGAATCTTCTATTATTTGTAAGCAAAACTTATAATTTACATTGAATGTGAAATTTTTCTCTCATTTTAAGGGTTTTGTATTTAAAGCATATCAGGTGCTTGCTGACCCTAAGTGTATTATAAATTATGTCTAGATTATATATATGTGACTGGATTCCTATCATCAGACACCTTTTTAATTCTTGTGTTAAAAGCATGTTTGTTTGTGTTTTTGATGTACCTATTTCACTTTTAGTACATTTATTGAGGCATTATTTGCATTAACATAAAACTCTGTTTAAATATACAATTTAAGTGATTTTAGTGAATTGATTGAGTTTATAAAAATTAACACAATCCAGTTATTAGAACAAATATATGAACTATTTATGTGATCATTTTGCTAATTTACAAAATCCTCATCCTAACCTCAAATAATTCTATTATGCTGTTACAAGTGCTACAAAGAATGGTGGTGTGGGCTTTGAAGATACATCGTACAGGACCTAGTCAGCAGAATCATATATCTTTTCTAGGGAAGATTTCTGGAAGATGCCAGGAGAAGGGAAAGAAATGGGAAATGGGACGGAGGCCCAGGAAATATGTCCCTAACAGGGAAGATAGTGGTCAAGGTATACAAGAAACTCTACAGGGTAGTGTATAGTGAGGGCTGGAAGTGTATAGTGAGGGCTGGAAGATTGAAGACCTAGACTCAACCAAGATCCTTCAGTGATGTGTTTGAGCACCATGTTGTTGGTCACATGGTTTTTGGCAAGTTAGTCTTCCTAGCCCTGAGTGTATTGCATTGAAGTTAATTGTGCTCATCATCGAAAAGCATTTAAGATGGAAGCTCAAATGTCTGTTGTTTTCAGCACTATTCCAGATGCTATTTTGTCATACAATTTGTATGTATTTCTAGGAGATGCTTTCTCAGCTAGTTCATATGTTTTTGTCATATTCAACAGAATATTTTAAATATAATGCAACTTTTGATAACTTCAAGTAGTCATTGTGAAGTTCAGCAATATAAACTAAGTAATGGGTCTAATTGTCCTTGTTGAGATATTCAGGTTCCTCTCATCTTGTTTTTCTACTTTTCTCTTTTCTTCATTGTTTGGCATTTTCTCCTTGCTCTTAGCTTCCTTCCTTCCAGTAATCTTTGTACCCTTTTACCTTTAGACTTGAAAATTGGATACAAGATTGTTGTTCTGTATAAGATTGTAAAAGTAAACAGACCTAAGTAGAAATGGAGGTGAGTAATAAGGCTTATGAAATTTGTAGCCTCTGTCTTGTGTTCTGAGAGGCCATTTTTGTCAACTTTCAATTCTCCATTACTATCTGGATTCCTGAAATTACCAGATACGTGAGATGTATTTGCTTTCCAACTTGCTGGACAGTAACTGTGAGAGAAGAAAATTGGTTGTTCCTGGAGTGGTGTTTTTCTAGCACATCTTTGGTTGGCCTAAGGATCTATTATGATTATTAATGTATGCATGTTGTATGATACCTAATATTTATTAAGCAGTTATTATACCCATATATTCTATGTGTTTTACATGCATTAATAATATATATATAATATTTTGTTAATATTCTAAGATCAATCAACTTGATGAATTCTAATATCAGCTCAGAGGAATGTTGCTGTATTTTAAATAAGTAGTGTCTTTCCCTCTTATTTCTGCTCTTAGCCCACTTTTCTTCTTTTGGTTCTAGGGACAAAACTCCTTACAAATCTTACTGAGCTATAGCCTCAGCTTTCCTTGATTAATTTATGATTTACCTACTTCTAGAATGATGTTCTAGAAAATTTTTATGAAGAAGGTCCTCTGGGTAGTATTAGATACCTCTTCAGTATCTGAATACTAAAAATCACAATGATAATACTGATAATGTGCTGAGGATGAAACTCAGGTATGGTAAATACATTGCCTACTACTGAGCTACATCCTCAAAAAAAGGGTATTTAAATTATTAATGTGAGACTTCCTAATGAGATTTAGATATTGTTCATAGAGACAATTAGATAGCAAGCAGTTCTAATTTCTTAAAAGAGGATTAATGAAAATATAAAAGCATTTAAAATTAATAAAATGGTTTAAGCTGATTAGATAATCTCAAAACCGCTGGGGCCTTAAGTTAGGGATGCCAGGTACTGGGCATAAGAATATGAGAAACATGGCTTTTACATCCGAATGTGGGTTATGTTTGATCCAATATCACATCCTTTATACAGTGGAAAATTGTATCCTCTATGGGTGCAATGTGTTTGTTGCCCCATGTGCACTTTTAAAATTTTGGTATCTTCATGAACAACAGTTTAGCCAAGATGGCGCTTAGTAAATGTCTGACTCTCAATGGATGGATTTGAGATTCTTGTTTTCCAAGTTCTGAAGTACAGACCAGTGTGACTGTTAATTGAGTAAACAGATTGTGGAACAGTGGAGAAAGGTGCTCAGTTAGACTGTTCAAGAAATATGCAGCATGCATTCAATTTTGGGGGTATAAAATATTTTAAAAGATGAACTATATATTCCAATTAAAAGTAATTGGCATAAAAATAAAAGTAATTGGCTATTGAGGTCAAATTATAATATGCATATAACACAAATCATTAGTTTAAATATTAGGGAGATCTTTCCAGTGCCATTTTTAATTTTCTACCTTTTTATTTGCTGAAACCCTCCTTTACTCAGGTTTCATGTTGCTTTCTCTTACCTTCATTTCCTCTCTCTTCTCTTTTTATCTCCTGTGTATTTATTCCTCTTTCCTCCCTCTCCCTTTCACTTAGTCTCCTTCCTCCCCACAAACTCATCAAGAGTGAATAGTTTTGAGTATCATATTTGCTTTTTCTTGTGTTGCCATAAAACCAACCGAGTGTGGATTTCAGAGTGCAGTAGTGTGATGGGAAATAGCTTCCGATACAGGGTGATTACTGCTGGTGATGATGTATAAAATAAAGAAAAGAATGTTATGTGGGATGTTGACCCTTCGGGGCTTGTAAGTGCACATTATATACTCTGGGTGGTAAACTGAGCCTGTTTCATATTGGATACTGGAAATGGCACTGTTTATCCATTTTCAAAATGACATTTTATGTGAATCCAGCTTTAACTTTTATTATACTGAGTACACTTACTTGCCATCTTTCAAGAGTGTCCTTCCAGCATTGTGTTCTGCTACTGTGAAACAACAGTTGAAAGATTGAAATTCTTAGAAGTTGCTTCACCCTTTTCCCTTGTTCTCTGTGTTGGTTTTATTAGGAGTTTATTTTGTAAATCAGTGTCCCCATCCTTCACACAAACAAAGGTTATTTTTTCATGATTTATTTCACTGCAAACATTTTTGTCATGTCCATTTAACAATAATTTCTTCTAAACAACAAAAGTGTCCCTACTTAAGGCTAGTACATTATGAAAATATGAATGTATATATTTATTAATTTTTATTTCTATAAATTTTGAAGTGTGTTCTGAGAAAAATGAAAGATAATCTAAAATTTCACCCTCAAAGGCACAACATGGTGTAATCACTTGTAGTGATTCATTCCGGTCTATTTCCTGTATGTCCATTTCTTGAATGATATGGCAGTAATGGATCAGATTTGGTCATACTTCAAAGTGGCTTTTGTCTCAATTCCTGTTCAATAACTCAATGGCAACAAAAGTATGTTTCTCTTTTTCTGTAATTAGTAAATTTCAAGGAACGAAAGTAAAATTTATATCAACATGTAATCATTCTTAAACAGTTTTATTTTTAAAATCATAAAGCTAGCTACAGTTCTTCTAAAACAAACCAACCTCCAGGTGTAGGCCTACAGATACAGGCCATCATTCCTCAGATGCGCCTTTAATGTGCTTTGAGTCTCTCCGAGGTGCATAATATGTGCTATTTGTTTGAGTTTGAGCCATAACATACTAGTGATTTTTCTCTATTATAGACTTTACATAGAATGAGTTTCAGGAAATACACAACAATAGCTTCTTCTGCTTGTAGATAAAGACGGTAATATGATGGAGTGATCAAATACAAATTCTCCTTTAATTTATATTACCAAGACATTTATCCATGTTTTATTTATAAGGCAATTGAAGTCATTTATTTTGCATGGAATTTTTCCTCTTCTGAATAACAAATAATATATTATCATATATTCCACATTGGAGGATGGAATGATGAAAGCCATATTTGAAAATAAAAATTTAATATTTTGGGCTCATTGGGCACAATTATATGGCACTATCTTTGTTTTCAACTGAATTATAATTGTGTGTGAGTGTTTTTTTTTTAATGGAGTGGCATATAGTACAGAGGAATATGGAAATAGAAAGTTCTTTGTTCCAAGAGGGAAAGGGTTTCTTTCTCTTTTTTTCAACTACAGAGCATTTTCAATGCACACAATCTGTCTCAGCGATATCCTTGCTAAGATCTTTGAATACACAAGTTGAAAGGGTCTCCTTTTATGGCTGACTGGGATGCAAGGGGAGCTTGTCTGCCCACGAATCATGGATGTGGTCCTATGAAAACCATGGCCTGTGGGTTGGCTTTTAACTCTTTTCTTGCTGGCCTCTCTGATGGGATTTGATGAAGAGTGGCAACCCTGCATGTTGGACCAAGTCAGAGTGATCAGTCAGCACCCGATTCTGCTGTTGCCAAGTGCCAGCCAGGTATATCCTCACAGTTACACTGCGGTCATCAGCATCGCTTGCTCTTAGTTAAAATTCTAGCTATTGTGTACGTGACACAGCATACTATGTACTGATATCTTGAGATTACCAATTTACAGGATGTTCAAGGGAAAATAATCAGGATGGCAAGAAAAGTTTAGAACATCATAAAATAGTGACGGATGATTAGTCACCTCCTATTAATGTAGATTTTATGTTTTAAATACAGTAAGGGTTTGAAGTATTAAATTGACAGGTTTGTATACATCATTTTAGGGAGACCCATGAAATGCTGAGGTCATAGCTTACTGCTTTCCTTTTCCAAAATATAGTCACACACGTTTTAGAGATCCACACTGAAAATTTTCTGTAGGATTCCTTTCAGTAAGGAGTTCTGAGGCTGAGGAGATAGTCAGTATAAAGTGCTGCTGAGTTGGGATTTCTAGAGCCCATGTGATGTGGAGGTGTGATGGTCTGCTTATAGTCCCAGCACGAAGGAGGTGGAGATAGAGGATTCCTGGGGAAGCTGGCTAGCTAGACTGGCTGAAGTGGTTCAAATGAGAGACCCCATCTGAATAAACCAGGTGGAGAATAATTAAGGAAGAAACTTGATGTCAACCTTTAGTCTCCACCTACATGGCTACTTTTCTATGCACATGGGAACACTCATACATAAATGCCTATCACACACACATGCCCACAAAATAAATGGGCTCTTAGCACTTTTTTGATGTATTTGTGTATGTCCACATGGTGTGTGCACCCCATGTATATGAGTGCTGAGACAAGAGGTGGGCATTGGATGGTCTCCTCTATGACTCTTTGATCTTATTTTCTTGAGGCATGGCCTCTCACTGAACCCTGAGTTCCTCATTTTCAGTTAGACTAGCTGACCTGCAATCCCCAGTGATCTTCCTATCTAACCTCTCAGGGCTGGGTTTTAGGCTTGCATGCACAACCACCCCCAGCTTTTGATGTGGGTGCTGGGGAATGGACTCAAGCTTTCATGCCTGCACAGCACATGCTCTTACCCACAGAGCCATCTCCCCAAGACCTTTTCTTAGCATTTTTAAGTACTTTACTTGTAAACAACTATTTCTAGAATCTTTTAGGTTTAGACATTGGTCTGCTGAAACATCTGATTATTATAAAATGTTAACTTGTAATTGCTTTGGGTATTTTACAAGCTTGTTCTATAGTTAGGTCTTTTGCAATGATTCCCTTCTCTGCAAATTAAGAGCCTTTGTCATGTTGCTTCTTGTGTGTCATTGGCCAGCATGACCATGTGTTTGTTCCTGCTTCCATGTGGGGAAGGTTGTGGTCTGAGAATGTTTGATGCAGTTTCTTTAGCAGTGACGTGGTAGGAGTTTAGACTGAGAAAAGCATTGAGCTGCCTTTCTCCAGAACAACCACTGCTGGTATCTTCATATCTCGAAGGTCAAACCAATTGATGGAAATTATTCTTATTTTAACAAGATAGTCCTCCTTAACCTTTTTTCAGGTCCTATTATAGTTTTCAAGGGAGAATAACAAGCTAATGTTTCTTCCAAACTTGTTTGCAATTTCAAGATGATATGCATATTGTTTCTTGGGAAATTCTTTTTCATCATGGAGTTTATACTAGATTATTTGATTGTATTGCTGTAATCATTCTATCCATTTTTTTCTAAGTCAGTATTCTGAGACATAACACCTCTGACTCTTTGGAATAATATTATTGAATGTGTTAAGGAATGCATAGACATTTAAAAGGAACTAACTATTAAAATACTGTCATAATAAAAGCAAGCTATAGTAGCAAACCTAATAATGTCATTGTAACATAGTATAATTTGAGGATATCTGTAATAACTGTGTACTGTGAAGTTAGCTGGGATTTTTTTGGTGACACAGTTATAGATATGTTAATGCTATTTTCCTTGTTTATAATGGAAAGGAATGCTAAATTTCTATACAGTTAGTAAAATTTGTCTCAACAATTCCATGATCAGTTCTATGCATAGAACATGGATTAAAAACCCCTTTTCTTTAAAAAGAGTTTTCTACTCCTCTGATCAACATTTTTTTAGCCAGTATATTCAAGTGGGATAGATAGTTGTTTGGTTTTTGTTCCTGAAGGACCGAGTCACCTTACATGAGCCAAAGCAGGCTAGGCCTCACTGTCCTTAATGACTTCTGCCAGGAGAGACACATAGTTGGGGCCTTATTATTTGTTTCTCAATAATTACCTCATTCTTTATCTAAGAGACTCACACAGTACTGTTACCTAGGCTGTTGAGAAGACCTTATTTCTCTCAAATGGTATAGACCAAAGCATAAATCAGTTTATCAGACATCCCCAATCTTTTACTTTGCAATAACTCAAATAAGTGAATCTCATTTATAAGTGTTGGCTACTCCTTCTTGGCAAGTTCATGTCTGGCTGGGAGTTTGTGTATGATAGAGAATCATTAAAGTCAACCAGATTGTCACTGGATCAAGAGGAAGTGTCAGATTGATTGTCAGAGCTTGCTAACCCATTCAACTCCATACATGTATGTAATATATTTTGATTATACTCACTCCTATTACCTTCTTTTATTCCCTTCCCACTGAACCCCTCTTTTTCCCAGGTAGTTTCCATTTACTTATATATTTTAAGGCAGCCAGAACACATGCAATTCTGAGATTAAGAGGAATGTGGTTCTCTTTGTATTCTTAGCTTTGTTGTCTGCAACCTTAAACTTGCTCTAAATTATCAAGTGAATAATTTTTAAAAGTTACTCAGAGCCATTGTGTTTATCTGAGAAAAGGAGAAGATATGAGATAGTGTGTACAAGGATGGCTGGAGGTAACAGATCCTGGATGTACAAGGTACTTTAAAAAAAAATCCCTATTCACTTGTCCATCCAAACATCAATTGACTTTTGACTTAGATGCGCCCTGCACCCCTGGCTATAGGAACCACAGAGTTTTCGCATACAGATTCCTTGCTGTGTCCAATCCTGTCATTGTTCTGAGCAGCTGGGAATGGACAGGATGTGTTGTCCAAGCATCCTCTGACATCCCAAAGAGTAGTGGGTATGTTTTGCTTCCCCAGAGCTGAAGTGTCTGTTTCATTACCACCTCGTGTTCTCTGGCTTTTATTCAAAAACTCTTTTGGCCCCATTTCCTCTTTGAATGATGTGCACACTCCATTCTAGCTGTTCTCTTTTGACGCTCATTTCTCTTTCCTTTGGCTTTCTATTATGTTTCTTGTGTATACTATGCCTTTTATTAAAAAATAAAACCAAGCAAACAGTGTAATTAGAGTACATGCCATTTGTTTGTGTAAGTTGAATATTAACAGATTTTCACAATAAATCTACATAACTGAGCTACCCTGTTCCATTGAGAGTATAAACTCAGATGTGTAGAAGGTTGCTGTTTAAGTTCTTCATTCTTATTGAAGGAGGGGGCTTATATTTGAATTTTTAATATTTTATTTTAGTTTGCGTGTATTTGTGTATGCATGCATTTCACATGTGGCATCCAGAGGTTGACATGGGTGTCTTCCCCATTCATTCCCTATCTTATTTTTCCAGATAGGGTTTCTGGCTAAACCTAGAACTCACTCATTAGGCTAGACTAGTTAGCTGACCAACCCTAGGGATTATCTTGGCAGCTACCCCAGTGCTGAGATTATAGGAATGTGTCACCCTGTCTGGCCTTTATGTGGGTGCTGGGGATCTGACCTCAGTTCCTCATGCTTGTGCAATAAGCGCTTTACCTGTGTAGCCCATGTCCTCAGTATTGAGTTTTGATTTTATGTCAAATGCTTTACTTTCATTACTTCATTGGATTGTGGTGGTAAATATTTATCCCATTTTATAGATTAATCACTAAACATAAAAAAGATCCCAAATCCAGTTAGTATATTGTAGAGCACAATTCAGGCCTTCTCTTTGCAGCTCTCTCTTTTCTCCCCACTATCTTTGCAACCTTTTGGTGAGATATCAATTCAGATGTCTATGCTCATTTTTCATATGATGTCATTGCTTGTCTAACATGATTATTCAGAACATAAAGAAAGACAACTAGATTAGTCATCTTAAAAATTCAACTTTCATCTGGACCGTGAGATTCATATTTAGGTCATCATTTCTGTATTTGGAAAATCGCTCTCAGTCTTTGCAAATAAAATGATGGTCAGGAAGATGACTCTAGCACTTTATAATTGGACTGTGGGAAATATCGGTCTCTACTATAAATGTGCTGTCCTAGAGACAGCCAGACACACACACACACACACACACACACACACACACACACACACACACACACTTAATCCTGTAGGAAGTATTGGAATAGGTGAGGAAAATGTTGTTGTCTGGAGCAGTTATTTAGTTTACCCGATGTCACCCCGTTCACAAGTACACAGCTGGGCTAGAGCTGCCATCTGACTCCTGTGCTGTGCTGGCAATGGGTCGTGGCTGAAAGGCAGGGATGATGTGCCATAGCGACCTAGAAAAAGAATAACACACTTTTTAAAAAATACCTAGAAAGTTTTTTCCATCAGCAAAATAGAAATATTAAGAAAATACTCTGTTAATTCAGTAAAGTCACATGGTTTCTAAATCATTCTTGTTAGGTATTAATGGAAAATAGAAAGTTAAAGCAGTAGCAGAGAAGGCTGGTGGTATTACATAAGAGTCTTTGTCCAAGGCAGAGGAAGCAGTGTGAAGGAATCTGACTCACTTTGCATTCAAAGACAGCCTTGAAGAAGGAGGCAGGGGGGTGCTTTCACATGCTTTGACATATGAACTGCATGACCTTGAGTGTGGTGGAGGGGTTCACACTTGTCTTTTTTTCTAGTCAAAGCATCTCTAAGGCATTTGACATTTCTGACATCATGTCAAGATGCCAGAGGCAGGACTTAGTAGAGACCAGATCATTGAACATATGTAGTGAAAAAACTTCCTGGGATACATGCACACACTTACATTTCTTAGTACATAATTTACTGTAGTGAAGATAAACTATGATAAGAAAACAGTTCTGACATTCTGATGAAGAAAAGATTTGAATTCTAATAATAATATGCTCATCATTAATAATTAAAACAGTTGATAGTTTTATATGAGATGGTATACTTACTTAATTTTATTGACTATCAATGTACTTACAAGGTTTTTCTTAAGTTAATTCATGCACCATATTCTGCCATCATTATTTTATGGACTCTAACCATCCATGTTAAAGAGTACTCATGCTTCTTTAATTTTGTTATAATAAGCCATTTCATGTTTAGCATTTTAGATTTGTGAGATAGTATGCTTCTAATAGTAGATTTATTAGCTGAATTTAGAACCTGGTTTTGAATTCTGGCAAGTAGGAGGAAAACAAAGAAATGTTATAATAAAGTCGAGAAAAATGTGGCCATATTTGGGTGTAGTACCTTGCTAAAAGGGCTTGGGGAATATGGGGTTAAGGGAAGTTGAGACAGGCTAAAGCCCGGGGTAGTCTCTGTACTGAGATCCTGTAGGAGCTTCCCACCCTCCACCCTTAATCCTAAACCTCTGGGCTCCCTAAGCAAGCCACAGTGAATCCTGCGTTCTCACCCCAGCAGGGCTGACAATAGGTGACAGGTCCAGGTGACAAAATTCTCTGCAACCATCACTATCTGAATCCATGTCTAGAATCAAGTACTTCTTGCCACTCAACTTATGCAAATTAGGCATTCATAGGTTGCTAACTCCCACCTATCCACTCATGAGGTGCCCACTTACCACCCTGCCCTAACCAATCTCCTTGCTTTCCCCCTGCCCCTAATTCTCCTGGCTTCTCTATAAATATAACCCTTCCACATACAATAAACAATACATCTGTATGACCCACCCACGGTGGCTCTATCCCGAAACTCTCGACCCACAGCTGCCTGTTGCCAGCCCTGCCTCCACTGCGACCAGCGTCCATGTAGGGGAACGAAGAACGACAGTTGGTGGTGGTGGGGTGTAATATTGCCATTTATTTTAGACCAATATAAGGATTTAGAACAGATCTATCAATTCTGGGTTCCAAAGTTAATTTAAAAAGGGACTGAAAATAGTCCTCTGTATCAGAAACAGTCCTTAGAGACATAGCCTTTTTTGAGTTGTGGGTGAGAATTCATTGTTCTGCTTCTTCCCCTTGCACCTGACTTTTAGTACTATGGAAGCATTTTTAATGAAAAAAATTTGCTGTGAAATTACTTTTAGAGATTAGTGGGGAATAGAGGTATGGTACACTCATAATACCCAGCACTTTATTATTTCTACTTTGAGATAACCTGGTTTCTTTTAAAAAAAAATAAGAACCTTTCCCAACTAGATTGAACTTGGATTCTTTCATTGTCCTTCACTACCCTGCCCTTCATTGCCCATCATAATTCAGTATTTTGCAAAAATAGAAGGATGGATGAGCTGAAAGTGACACAATTTGGGACTTTTTTTCCTGTGATAACCTTAGGCAGTGACTGTCATCCGTGGCTTTCCCACTGTACATAAGAAAGAGCAGTGGGGCCATAGGAAAACAGGGCACACTAGACTTTGTCCTAAGGGAGGGCCTGCTAGTGATACCCATTCTCCACCAAACTAATGAAACTGTGGAGTGAGTGACTTGTGTCCAAAAATTGGCCACATCTGACCTTATGTTTGTAGCAATGTTTGATTTTGAACTTGAACAGAAAACAGGGAAAAGATGGAGGATTATTTACTTCAATACAAATCTGTCTGTAGTCTTCCATAATTGACTTATTTATCAGCAATAAGGTAATTCAGATAATTTCAGAAAATTTACTTTTGAGAAGGAATTTTAATAAAGGGTAATTTAGACAATTATATTATGCATGAGAAATGGCTATTTACTAAGGAGGAAATAAGGTGACTAATGTGGTTGGAGTATGAGACTAACATTCTCTCTGAGGTTACAGGGTGAAAATTACATGGATGGAGCACGACCCAGAAAGAGCCCTGTCAGTGATTGCCACTGGGAATCCAGTAATTGAAGATTTGCCTGTGTTGATTGACTTTCAGTGTCTGATTACAGAAGCTCTGAGCAAAGTATCTTGTCCTTTTATCCCCTTTGTTACCTCTTTTCAGAAATGCTTGTAAAATATGTCTGGTTTATCTATATATTTTTAGATCCTCAGAGGACTTTATCTGTTCTGTCTAGTGCTTGCTAGGAGAATATTGGAATTCCTATCAGTATTAATGTGCTTACTAAAATTCTGGACTAATTTTTTAGTATATATTGTGATTTTCTTATTCGTTGTAGATCCTCATCTGTGGGAATGTTTGAATTAAAATTCTTCATGACTTCAGAGCAAACGTTGGCCTGTGCCAACTCTTGTAGTCGAAGTTGTCCACTCTTGTTGAATCCCCATTGGTGCAGATCAATATTTTGAGTAAACTTCTCTTTAAAAATTAAATTTACTACTGTCAACAGAGAGAGAGAGAGACTTGACTTTGGAGCCTCACAAAAGCAGAATTTATGAATGAATTTCTATTTTGAAGAAAAGGACATTGGTATGGCCCTGTACCCACCTCCAGGAGCAGCCTATACTGTGTGGATTAGCCAGAGTCAGCTTCTTAGTAGGTTTTCTGTTTCTTTAAAAAGGTACACATGGGCTGGAGAGATGGCTCAGCAGTTAAGGTGCTTGTCTGCAAGCCTGATGACCTGAGTTTGATTCCCCAGTACCCATGTAAAGCCAGGTGTACAAAGGGGTGCATGCATCTGGAGTTCATTTGCAGTGGCTGGAGGTCCTGGCACACCAATTCTCTCTCTCTCTCTCTCTCTCTCTCTCTCTCTCTCTCTCTCTCTCTCTCTCTCTCTCCCCTACCCTCTCTTTTTCTCTCTCTCCTCTCTCCTCTCTCTCTCTGCTTGTAAATATTTTTTTTTAAGATACAAAGTAGTAGTCCACATGTGTATGTCATCCCCATGTGGACTTTCTGTATGCTCAGCATGGCTTTTTGGTAGGCACATTATATAAACTCAGTTAGAAAACAGAAATGTACTATCTGGACAGGTAGACTTGTACACTACCAGTTCACTGATTAACTGGTTTCTTCCAGTATTCTTTAACTGCTGATTTGGCCCCAGGTGTCTGGGAGGATGAGATGAGAAAGGGAAAGTGAGGCCCTTGTCCTGAAAGCTATGGATGTTTTAAACTCCAGGTTTTAACAGATGGCATGATGGGAGAAGTACACATAGCCTTTGAGAATATCTTTGCTATATTACTAAGCGTAGATTAGAGAATTTTCTTTTGGCTCTTATAAGTACTTGGTTTGTGTCTAGTGTGCCCTGTGTTTTCACAATCAAGCCACAACTTCTCTCTGTGACATCTTACTCACTCAGCACTTTGCTTGCACGTATTCATGTTTTTATTGCTGTCTTTAAGTTAGTGCAAGATTTGATTAGTGACTGCATACATTTTAAGCAATGTCACATTGAAATGTGTATTTGCCCACATTCGCATCTAATCAGTAAACCTATGTTTTTGGTGTTTCCTTTCTGTTTCAGAGATGCATGTTTGGCTGCAGAAGTTCGGCAGCCCTTGCATTTCATCCTAGGTCGAAGAACCTTAGCTAATTTTATTCAACCCCGAGCTGTCATTCCTGTTCATCACTGTCACATTAGCATCATGCCTGTTCATTGCTGTCACATTAGCAGCGAATCTGAACTTGCTGATTAGTAAAGTGGATGGAAATCACAGCTCTGTGTGTGTCCAAATAGCTACTCATCAGCCCGGCTTGTGATGGCGTCTGATGGTTTAATGCAGGCCTTAATCAAGGGCTGAGCAATGTTTCTTCTGCAGCTTAACCTACTAGTATTGAATTACATTAACATGAATATACACTGGCATACTCATACACACACAGAAGCAGTGTTACATCAATGTTCAAAGTCATTCACCCCCAACCAAACAGAAGAAGGAAGGAAGTAGACCTTGAAGAGGACTTCCCGTGTTATTTTAATTCAGCAAACACAAAAAACTTATTTATCTTTGGTCTCATTGAGTAACTCATATCCTGCTGAAGAATTACTTGATGAATAATATATATCTTTTTGGGCACACACTGAAACAGTATGGAGATAAATGAATAGATTCTGTGCTTAGAGCTGTCATTATCTCAAGTGGTGTCAGCTGCTTCTGGTGGTTTATGTGTGGATTCAAGCATCAATCTCTTGTGTTCATGAGGCAGGACATTAAAGGGGCATGTGTATTGTTATTTAGAGAGAAATTGGCCCACACATTCTGTAGAGTCTTGCCTTGAGCACCTGAAACAAGTACATCTTATTTTGTAAAAACATCTTTTTGCATGTCGTCCTCCAATGTTTTATACTGAGTGCCTTATGAAACCCAATGTCTTTGTGGTCCTTGACTTTCGGTAATGTTTTATATCACATTGTGAAAAGTACATATAATTATGTTAATTTAATTTGAAAAACCATTTCCTTCTCCCTGAATGTTTATAATCATAAGAGAATGACCACAGCCATGTGATTTTGCACATCATTCAGGAGACTTGCTATTGGGAGAATGTAACAAGCTGTAAGTTTTCATCTACATTCTCTGGAGAGTTCCAACTTTTGTATTCCAACCAAGTGCAACATGGAAAATCAGGAATTTTTCTACTGTTTTATGGAAACAAATTCAATTCATTTAAAAACAGAAGTGTCAATGATTGGCAAGATGTTTCAGTAGTTAAATGTACTGGCTTGCAAAGGCTAATAGCCTGGGTTGGATTCCTCAGTACCCACATAAAGCCACATGCAAAGTGGTGAATTCAAGTTTGCTGTGGCAAGAAGCCCCTGGCGTGCCCATATATTCTCTCTCTCTCTCTCTCTCTCTCTCTCTCTCTCTCTCTGTTTATCTCTCTCTCTCTTTCCTTCTCCCTCTCTCTCACCTTCTCTCTCCCTCTTTCTCCTTCTCTCTCTCCCTCTCTCTCTTTCTCTTTCTCTCTCCTTCCCTCCTTCCCCTTGCTTCCCTCCTCTCTGTTTACAAATAAATAAATATTTATAAGTAAACTTAGTATCAGTTATTTGTATGATCACATGTACTTTTTATCTTAGAGATTTTATTATTTTTTATAGACTAACCTTAGAGACACAGCTTTCTATTCTCCAGATATGCTTTTGTTCTCATTTCTTTCCCAAACCTAGTAGTAAAGGCTTAGGTATTTTGAGCATGCTTTTGATTGCTGCTAAAAACCTCAATTAGTACTTGATTTTTGCCCCCAGTATTTCTGTTACTCCAACTTATTTATTTCTACCCAAATTATATATGAGGACCAAAGAATATTTTCATTTTCAGAGGTTGGGTAGCTTGCCCAGCATCATAACTGGTTATGAGTAGATCTAAGGCCTAAATTCTGCACAATTTGAATTTAAAGTCACTTCTTTTCCCATTTTGGTACAAGAGATAGGAAGGGGGAGCATTCTTTTATCTTCTGAAGACTTAGTTTTACAAATTCCCCTTTGCTGCCTTTGAGAAGCCTCAGTTCTATCTTGCTTACTGGCCTCCTGGTGCAGTGATTCTTCCTGAATCAGTTGTTTAGCAGTTACTTCCTGTTCTGTCCTTAAAACCCTTTGCATTTAGAATCATTTTCTTCCATGATTGAATTTGCTATTTAGGATTGAATGTGTTTTTGATCTGAAGGAACATAAAATCACTTTAGGGTTTTATAATATGTGTATTTAGAAGGGTTGTACTTTTTTGAAATTACTGCTTGTTCATGTTCTTTCTTTTGGTCTTTATTCAATGTAATTTTACTTTAAATATAAACTGATACCTGTTTGTCCTATTCTATCCTGGAAATCCTTATTTAATTGCCTTTTTTTTTTTGCTTTTACCCATATTCCTTTACGTAGGTTATGTTTAAGACTCTCTTCTCCGTTACTTCGAAAAAGATCCATTCATGCATGCACCTCTGTCGTTTCTTTCTCTGCTGAAGAATCGCCAAGAGATCTCAGTTGCTTCTTAGCCTTAGAAAAAGTCCCTCAAGATGGCGTGGTCCTAAAACAAGGTAAAAAGAGTTTTCAGCCCTCAGAGTGTGGAGGCAAGACCCCAGATTCCCCCTGGGGCTGATATCCCTTTTTTGAAGGGAGACTCCTGTTTCCTGAGTATTGTAGAGGTAAGGCTGTTTAGCCTTTGGAACACCCAGCGTGCAGGCGCCAATTGTCCACTCTGTGGGTTGCAGTGGAGGCTGGTAGTCGAGTTAGGGAGGGAGCTGGGTGGGCAGGCCAGAAGTTGACTAGAGATGAGAGAAAAACTCTTGGGATACAGCTGCTGTGGGTGGAATGGGCAGATATCGTTTATGGAGAGGTCATATTTATAGCGAGGAGAAGCCAGGAAAATCAGAGGCAGGGGCGTAGCAAGGGGATTGGTTGGGGCAGGGTGGTCTTTGGGTGCCTCACGAGTGGATAGGCAGGAGCTAGTAACCTGTGAATGCCTAATTTGCATAAGTTGAGGGGCTTGCTCAGCCCTGAGTGGTGGAAGTAGGTGATTCTAGACATGGATAAAATGGTGATGGCTGTAGAGGAATCTGTCACCTCCCAGCACAGCTGGGGTGAGAACACAGGGCTTGGTGTGGTTTGCCAGCAAGCTTGGAGGTTTAGGATGAAAAGAGGAGTGTGAGAAAGCACCTACTGGGTCTCAGCAATGAGCCATCGGGGCTTCAGCCTGTCTCAACTCTTAGTTAACCCTCTATGTCCTCTGTGTCCCTTAGCAAGGCCCCACACACCTCCTCCTTTATCATCTCTTAGTTTCAGAAAGATGTGCAGAGGGCAGTGTTGGAATGTTCTGCCTGCCTGGAACTGGTGGTCATGACATTCTTCATTCTACAACTTCAGCACTCAGATGCTCTCATTAGAAAAAAAAATTCCCCTTTTGTTGATTCTAACATAAAATTATCTCTCAAGTATCTCATTTTGCCCTAAAATTTACCTTCTGGGCTATATTTTTTCATTTTGCATAACCAACAGTGTCTGTGGTTACATAAGACCTCAAATTATGAAAATGGAAACCAACTTTCCATGGTAAGAATCACTTGACAATGATACAAATCTGATTTAAGTGAAGACTGGCTACCTTAGTACTTAGTTATCATGATCAGGGAAAGCCATGTGCCCTGTATATTTTCTCTATTTAAAAAAATATCATTTATTTATTTATTTGCATGCAGAGAGAAACAGAGGAGAGGAGGGGAGGGGAGGGGAGAGATGTATAGGCATACCAGGGCCACTAGCCACTCCAGACACATGGGCCACTTTGTGCATCTGGCTTTTTAATGATCCAACCCAGATCATTAGGCTTTGCAGGCAAGTACTTTAACCACTGAGTAATCTCTCTAGTCCTATATAGTCTCTCTTTAGGAGCTTACCATAATGGTTATGGTTACATGATTTAGTAATTAGGAATTTTCCCTCATTTTTATGTGATATATTAGTTTTTAAGTGCGGGATCTAAAATTATAATGTGATTTTTACAACTGTGAAAACTGTCCCCTCAATCCATCATGCAGTTGTTTACCTGGAATTTTAAGTTGTTGTTTAGTAAGAAGTTCGTTGTTCTGTGAAGTTTGTGAATCCCTGTATTTGGGTATATCTCATATTATCTTACTAAGAGGATTTGTTGGTTGTCTTCCAGAAAATTCTAAGAAGACTCAGAGTCAGGTTTGCTAAAGTTACAGGTTCAGAGTAGATAATCCCCAAGCTTCTTGTTGCTTTGTGATTCTTTGACAATTCTCTTATTCAGGTATGTGTTTGAGTGTGTAAAATCAGCACTATCACCCTCTAAAACCTGGGAGGAACTGTTGGCTATTTTCTAGTGGTCTGGAGCTCTCTGGAAGGAAAGAAGACATTAGGCCAACATATGGCATTTGTGTTATTAGTGTTGCCATTACTTGTTATCATTTATGTGGCACCTCTTGACTAATGCAGGTGCTTGTGGGAGCTGTAATTTTATTCCTGATGGCTGCTTTCTACCATTATATAATTTGTGGTGAACCACATACCCTGTACATGTTGTTACTGGATTTTGTTCTTTCTCAAAACTCTGCCCCTAGAATATTATGGAAGTTTCTTAAATACATGTAGTATAGGTATCAAGTAAAAGAATATAGTATAAACCATTGGAACCCCAACTAATTTTTCTCTCCATAATTCTTTTTACATCAGAAGACTATTAAAAGAACATTAATAAGTTATCTATACTTGCCTTCATTTTTATAAATAGTTGTTGCTTTTTTTATTCTCTTTCAAATTTACAAACATAGTTCCCAGATCTGGTCTTTCATTTACTACTGCCTAGCTCTTTGAACTTATACATGTATATTTCTTTGTCATTGTTATTTCTTTCTTAATTCAGAGCTTAGATTTCCTATTCTGAAAGATTCTTGCCATCAACTTGTACATTATACAACAATGTATTGACCTGATAGATTTTATCTATCTCACTTGCAAAACTAATAGCCTCAAATTATAAAATAAACATTTTTGTTACAAGACATGTTTACTAATACTGTATTTATTTCTCATAAAAACTTATGTAAATAATTCATTTTAAATTGTTATGTGTGTGATATTTTCACATAATCAAAGCATTTCTTGCTAGGCTAATTCTCATTTTCTGACATTAGTAGCAATTTTATTTTTTAATTCTAGGAATATGAAAGGCTTTACATTAAAATATAAAATAAGTAACACAATGGTCCATCTTATGAATATATCTATATGAAAATTTTTTAGTCCAAATGGGTTTTTGAGTCACATATTTGTAATCAAATACTCTTAAGCTTGGTTATGTTAATGGAAGTCAGTATTTATTTGAAAATTTTCTCCCCACTTTCCAATCTATTTGAGAATTTTTGTACTACCCACATTAGATAATCTGTGTCCAAGACCTATTCCCAAGTAACCCTGTGTTTAATTTTGTGTGTTTGGCACCTCTGTAGCAGTATTTGTTGGAGCTTCCTGATATCTTTGAAAGTTTTGGGTCATAAGCACTTGAGAACAATGAGGGATAGTGTCGCATTCACCAGTGACCCCTAAATCCTCCCTTGTAGGCATATAAACCGCTCTGGTGTATTTTTATTTTAAAATAACAGTTTTACCAATACACATGGGCCCTCTGCTGCTTGAATGAGTAGGCAGGATGATAAACAATTCCAAGCAGAGGCTAGAGAGATGGCTCAGCAGTTAGACCCTTACCTGCAAAGTGTAAAGACCCAGGTATGATCCCCCACTACCCATGTAAAGCCAGATGCACAAATTTTGCACATGTATGTGGAGTTTGTTGGTAGTGGCTGAGACCCCGGGGAACCCAGTCTCTCTGTCTCTGTCTCTCTCTGTCTCCTTACAAATAAATGAAAATGTTAAAAAAGAAAGAAAGAAAAGAAAAGAATTCCAGGCAAAACTATCAATAATTCTTGGGGAAGGGAAGTTTTCCCAAGACTGCTTTCGTGTCATGTAAGGGAAAGGGCATCAGTGAAGAAGACCAAGGTTGATGTCTCTGTGGGTAGTCCTAGTCTTGCTTCTGTGTATTCAGAAAACAAAATTTCCTTTCAAAATTCTTGATGGATTCAGAGTTAAAACTTAGATTTATAAATATTGAACTTATGAATCTTAAATATATATTGAATATAAATATTAAACTTATAAATATTAATGATGTTTGGTGATTAGAATCAAATATGCTTATTTTAATCATTTACTGTCTACAGCTCTGGAAGTTTTTTATGCTTTTCACTTATACCATAAACAAAACAGATTGGATATATTGAGAAATATGGGCTTTTTTAGATTTCTCTTGAAATTTTGGTTGATCATATAATTCCTTTTCTGAGTGTTATGTAAAGGATTTTGTATTCTTGGTATAGTTCAGAAAGGCAATGAGGGCTGGAGAGATGGCTCAGCAGTTAAGGCACTTGCCTCCAGTGCCTAAGGCCCTGGGTTCAATTCCCCAGGACCCACATAAGCCAGACCCACAAGGTGGTGGCCCTGGTGCTCTCTCTCTCTCTCTCTCTCTCTCTCTCTCTCTCTCTCTCTCTCTCTCTCTCTCTCTCTCTCTCTCTCTCTCTCTGTATCTCTCTGCTTGAAACTGAATAAATAAAATATTTTTAAAAAAAAGAAAGAAAGGCAATGAGAAATTGTGTTTAGACCTGTTCAAAATTCAGTGTAAATTGAGTTCCCTGACATAATCCTTATAACCTAAAATACTCCCCCAATATGATTGTTTAAAGTTGCTATTACTTTATTTCTTTTGTGAGTCTTATATTTCCTCAAATAACCAAATAAAGTTAAATTTAGTTAGTTCTGTAGATTCCACCCAATCTGTTTGTAAATTAGTTGGTATTCCCCATGTTGATTTTTAGAGCACTATTTTAAGGCTTTCAGAGTCAGTAGTTATGTTTTGGGCAAATTCTTCCCTTGTTTTGTCTGATTCCCTCTTTCCATTGCTGCTTGAGATTCTCCTTTGAGCAATCATCATCTCTCATGCACTAAGCATCCATATATGTATTTAGTAGCTATTATTTTATTATCCTTGTGTTGTTTTTACTTCAGGCACAGTAATGTCAGTTCCCTTGGGCCTTATTTTTATACTGCTTAATCTTGGTTTAATGCTTTTAGAAGCTTATTCTAGGTCTTTAGAAAACAGCAGTGTGAGATTATGAAATGAACCTGCTGCTAGAAATTGTCATTTATCCTGTGTATCAGTCAAGTTCTCTGAGATCCCCAACTTGAAGCCTCCATGGGAACATTCATTATTCGTTCATCTATGGCCATAAAAATCGACTTCACAATCATCTTGAGTTATCCTGACAGTGCTGTGAGTGACAGAAACTAATCTTATCTGCTGGCAAGCATTTTAGAAATGATAAATGGACCCTAAGTTTTTAGTTAGCCTGTAAATGAAATTAGGTTTATCTTATTTCTCCATGAAATAGCATTACTTAGAAAATTTTGAATTCTACCTTTCTGAACTAAGTTAAATAGCAAAGGCTAGGGGCTACATTTTGATGATTATTATATGGTTCTATTTTTTTGTCTGGCTTTTATCAAACCAAATAATGGTCCTTTGAGATAATCAAAGTGTTAAGAATCCAGCGGATATTTCCTGAACAGAACAAAGACTTTCTCATCATCTATGCTTGCACGTAAACGTAAAAATGACACCCAGGTAGAATGAATCATACATCCTCAATGCAAATTTTGCCAGATATTTTTACTTTGATTTTCTCTTTCAGATCTAAGTAAAATTTAAAAATTTTGATAATCGCAGCATGTTTTGGACTAATGTCTTCATTGTTTTATCTGTCTTCCTTCTGGTTGCCCAATCATTTGAAGATCAAGGTAAATCGAAATCTAGTACAAATCCTGCTGCTAAAGTGACTTTTATAGTAACTTCACTGTTCATTTATTTTCCCAGTGGGAGACTGATTTACCCGTACTTCCCTGTGTGATTCTAATGTCTTTGTTTTGAAATTGTCTTTTTTTGGTCAGTAAGGATCAAGGACATTAGAACCCATTTATAGTAACTCATAACAAGTTAATTTAGGTCACTTCACAATGTATTCTGTCTTTTTCTTCTGCATTTTAACAGAAATCCTGGACCTCTAGCTTCAAAATTTTTCCTGTCCTCGGTTATTGATGTCTATGACCACGTTAACAAGTTTGTTAGGTACTGCTTTTATTTTGTCAAAATGAGGTTCAGTTAAATCAAGGGCATTAGAGCACTAACATTTAAGATTGTGTTTTAAAGTAATAGGGCATTGATATGCTAGATTGGTTGGCTTGTGGGAAAAACCTTATATTCCATTTGTAATTGCTTTCTTTCCTTTTCTAGGCAACATGATCAAGACCTCTTTGTATCTAATATATAAAGTTATTTGGTGAGAGGGCTTGAATAGATAAGAGATAAGTCTTCACGTTTTCCTTTTTTTTTTTTATCCCTCTATCCTTACCTCCTTTTTTTTTTGGTCAGTCTGACCTGGAATTCATTATGTAGTTTTCAGGGTGGCCTTGAACTCATGGCAATCCTTTTACCTCTGCCTCTGGAGTGCTGGGATCAAAAGTGTGCCTACCTGTTTCCCTACTTTCTCCTCTTCTCTTTCTCTCTCCCTTCCTTCTTTCCTTCCTTCCTTCTCTCCTTCCTTCCCTCCTTCCCTTTCTCCTACACTGCCTCCCTTTCTTCTTTCCTTCTTCCCTACTTCCTTCCTCCTCTTCTCCCTCCCTCCCTCCCTCTTTCCCCATTCCTTTTCTTTCTATTTTAAGTAGATCAAGCTGGTCTTGAACTTGCTATCTGGCTAAGGTTGGCCTTAAACTCCTTATCATCATTCCCCATACCTTTAAAATGCTGGAATTACAGGTTTGTAACACCATACCTAGCTTTTTATTTCACTTAGAGCTGGTAAAAGTTAAGGGATTGTATGTGTAGTATTTGAAAATTTGTTAGGTGTGAAAGGGTTAGCCATTTTTTTGTCAAACACTCATATGAGCAGTTCTTTCCCATCTCCACTTCACGTTCAAGACAATATAAAGGAAAAGATTTAAAAATAACAGGTAATGCTTCATTTGTTGTTGTCATTAGATATAGAGTGTTTCCTTCATTTATCTAATTTTCTATTATCCCTTTGTAGTCAGACCTTTTCCTTATATCCAGACTTTGGCAACCTGATTTTAGGCTTTATAATTTTGCATTTTGTTATTAGTCTGTTCTTAACATGGGTAATATTTTAGTAATCTTATGAAACTTTTTCTTTTAAGTTTTCTTTTTCTTAGCTTGAGTATAGAACTCTCCCTTGGTGATTTTGTCTCCTAACCTTATTCTTAATTATCTTTTGAGTCTTATGACTTGCATAAAATTAGTAATAATTTTATTGTTTCTTATTTCAAAAAAGTTGACTAAGACAAGCACGAAGGGCTTGACATTAGAGAGCATCTCTGTGGTGATATGCCCGGTAAAACTTCTCTTCTGTGGGCTTTAATCTATTTCAGTATGTTAGCATTCTCTTTATATTTGCACTTGTATTTTAACCAATGGAAGCTCACAAAGTTTTGATAGAAGTCTTATTGAAGTCTTGAATACAATTTTAGGCATAGATTTCTGTTATCCAATAGATTCATAACCGCCTTTGCTAACATTAGTTTTAAACTATCACATGGTCCTTTGTTAAAATCCACATTTCTCTCTGTCATTTACTTCTATGACATTTAAAATGTTGAATTTTACTTGCTTAGCGCTTTCTATTTTCCATAAATAGCACTGAATCAACCAATTCTGTTTGTTTACTGACTACTTCTTATGAATCAAAACTTCTGGAAAGTACATTTTAAGACATTTTTATATGTAAATTGATTCTATGTTCTTTGTCAGGGAACATTTTCATTAGATATCAAACAGTGCTTCACTCTCAGGTAAGAGGTGTTATATAGTAAGTACTTAAAAATATTGATCTCCAGAAGCAATCAGAGTGTCAAGTATCTAGTAAGTGCTTGGCCATAGTGCTAAGTGCTCTGGTTAGTTGTTCTAATTACCAGTCCTTGTTTTGTCTTCTTTTTAAAATAGACTCATGGCTATTCCTCACAACAACAATGTTACTTTTTCCTACAGGAATTAAGTAATAAGTATTTGTTTTATCCAAAAATATATCTATAAGTTTGAGATCATCAAATCTCTTTTCCTGAACAAATGTGACATTTAGTGGCATCTTGATTTTGCTCAAGAATAATAGCCTTATTTTTTATTACTACCCAAATTATTGTTAGTATAGATCCTGTTATACTTTGTTTATCACCTGTTTTTATGAGTGAAGTAAACAAAACCACAAAGACAAGCCTAAGCATTCTTCCTTTGCTGGGATCTTGTTCCCCAAGCCTGCAAAAAGGGCAAGGTTCTGGCCTCCCTGCTAATGCCTGTGATGGGTTATCTGAGTTTTCGACTTTGCTCAGCTACTGTTCCCAGTGATTCAGCACTCACTGAGTTGTCGCTGTGAAGGTATTTGGTATGTATGGTTAAAGTCATCATCCACTGACTTCCATTATGGAGTTGCTCCAAGGTCAAGGGCTTCAGCATGGAGGTGCTCCATGGTCATTTGGTGGGCCCCATCCAGTCAGTAAAAGGCCTTCAGTGTGGAGGTGCTCCAGTGTCATTTGGGTAGGCCTCATCAGTATGGAGCAGCTGCTGCCCAGAAGAAATCCCTCCTGTGGGAACAGATCTACTCTGGGGAAGTCCGAGCCTCTCTTTCCCACTGCCTGTTCAGTCGGTTTCATCCAGGCCCAGGAAGCACCCACCTGTACTCAGCCAGCTGGTTCCTTGTGATGTACTTAGTCTTCTCTCCCAACCCTGACTGATGGTGACATCCAGGAGAGTGGTGCTCATGGTGATGCTGAGTGGAGTAGTGTGGGGCGGAGCATCCTCCCTGTGTGCTCACTGATTCCTTATCTGATTCTGTTCTCACAATTTTCTGGGGTTTCTTCCTATAGAAGCTATCTTAATGCTATTTTTCTGGTTTAGAATATAGAAAGACAGTACATTGGGGTAAATTTGGTTGTTTCAACATTGCCCCATGTGTTAGGAGTTTCTTGGAAGAAGATAAGTGGCTGCTGCAGGTTTGCTTATTGTCCTCAGCAGTTAGGTGTGTACTTGTAAGCCCAGGGCTCAGGGTGTGTTCCCCAGCACAGAGAGTTGCTACAAAGGCAAGCCAGTTGCTCTGAAGTTGTATTCCAGGATCCTGTCACATGCTGATTTTGTGCCAGTGCATATGGGTCTCCATATGCTGTTTCCTTTGGAGTTTGTACCACCTGTAAGCTAGATGATTTTCATTCATTTAAGTTTGTCCAAGAGGTAAGCAAACTAATCCTTGCTATGGCAATAATGTGCCTGTATTAAAATGCTGAATTCTGGGATGAGTTACTGTTATTATAGTAATTACCAAGAAAAAAAGCCATTCATTAAATGAGTACATTAGTAATATAGCAATTGTGTTTCTATCACCTCATTAACAGCAGGAGCATTGTTTCCATTTCTGACTTGTGGAGTGGAGAGAAAAATTATCTTATTTTATTGAATCTTCACGTCAAGATGGAGTTAGATCATCTTGGAGACTTTTAAAAGTAATAATAATAATGGATTTAAAAGTGTTTTCATGGTTCAGGAGTAATGGTATTGTGAATGGCATTTGGCATTTTGATTGAAAATAAAAAGTAATAAAACTGGTTGTATTGTGACTGCATGATATTGAAGTTGTTTTATGTCATTAAGACTCTTTGATTTCAGAAAAGGGAAAAAAAGGGAAAGGAAAAAAAAAGACCAAGGTTCTCTTGAACCATGCTTTTCAGACCTCATAAAAATGCTTCTCTAAGCTAGTGGCAGAGTTACTGGTTTATGTGTCAGCTAGCATTGTTTTACATCGTATCTGAAATGTTGTAGTCCCTCTTCAAAGCAGCTGTTTTAATAGATGGGGTGGAAATTGCAAATGTCTTTGTGTTGCTGCTGTCATGTAAAAACAAAAGGGCACCTCTTGCTTAGAGTCCATCGTACATTTGAAGATTTTAACTAAGGTGTTTTATTGATATCCATCATGCTAGGGAAATCGAGGCATAAATATTGATTCTTGATATTATTTTGAAAGCTATATATTTACATATATCAGGAACTATCTTTTTTCTACTGTAGCCACCCTGAGGAGTGAATGGGTGACTAGACAGAAGCTGACACTCAATGTGGTTAGACTGAAGTAGCAGAAGGATGGGGGAAAGTTGATTAGCAGGTAATAAGTTATAATTAGGTAGGACGCAAAAGTTCTCATGGTCTCCCTCACAGTGAACATGATATATACTATATATTTTCAAACAGCTATAAGGAAGAATTATGGATGCTTTACCATAAGTAAACTACAAATAACTGAGGATGTACATTTACTCAGATTTGAACATTAGGTAGTGCTTACTTGTTTTAACTTGTTGTGATGAGGGAGAAAAATCTCTCTCTTCCCCTGCCTGTTTTGTTGGTGAATGTGGTTGGTGATGGCTTCTGTCTCTCTGCTTGAACCTTGAAAGGGGGCCAGCCTCTTTTTTATTTTATTTTACTTTTTTTGGTTTTTCGAGGTAGGGTCTCGCTCTAGTCCAGGCTGACCTGGAATTCACTATGTATTCTCAGAGTGGCCTTGAACTTACGGCAATCCTCCTACCTCTGCCTCCCGAGTGCTGGGATTAAAGGTGTGCACCACCACACCTGGCTCCAGCCTCTTTTTATTATGGAACTTTCCCTGGATCTGTAGCTTCAATAAATCCTTTCCTCCCATAACTGGTTTGGAGATTCATCCTAGCAATGTGTGGCAATGACACTTACCCATATAGGAACCATTCCATAAGTAGCACATAAATATATAAATTAAAAAGAATACATAGAATAAAGTTATTGGGGATGGGGGATGTTTCCCCCAACAGTGTTCCATCAGCACGGTCAGCCCATATTGATGGACCTGTCCTGTGCTCATAGCCCTAGCACAATGTCTGGTGCCAAGTACTGAACAATGCTTTCTTTTTCTTTTTTTTTAAATATTTATTTATTTGCAAGTGGAGAGAGAAGAGAGGAGAAAGAGAAAATGAGCATGTGAAGGTCTCTAACTGCTGTAAAGGAACTCCAGATTCATGTACCACTTTGTGTATCTGGATTTACATGCTAGGAAGTCAAACCCTGGTCATTAGGCCTTAACTGCTGAGCCATCTCTCCATCCCCGAGCACTGCTTTCTTGATGGTAAAATTATTAAAGGTTCCAGCAATTCAAGTGTCATTTATGTATATTTTGCATATATGATGTATATAAATATAGTTTTAATGCATATAAATTGCATGTATGCTATATCTACAATTAATATATAATCTTTATTCTCTGTAATTTTTATTAAATATTTCAATGAAATGTGTTGTGTTCATAAAGAAGCATAATTTAGCTTTCTTGCCTGGTCCATGTGTACTTTTCTAGTAAAAGGGTATGTGCTGAATTCCTAGACTTCCCTTGCCATTGATTAGTGTCTCTGTGACATTGGACAAGTTATAATGTCTCAGATTCCGGTTCTTTACTGATACAAAGGGACAGTATTATATGTGTAATTTCATGGGATGCTTCTGAGAATCCCAAAAGATCATGGATGTGCAGTGCTTTATAACATAAAGTTTGATATGCATACTATTTCTATTTCTTCCATTTTTAAAATTCTTGCTGCCCTATCTAATTAAGACATTTGCTTCCTCACAGTTGTATTATTCTCATCTTTTACTAGATAAATTCTTTATAACTTGCTTTTGCAGAGTATGTTGAGTGGTCCTGCAATCTTGTTCTATGTGTGTTCTATAGCTTTACTTTTCCATTCTCTTCCTGACCACCTTGTCTTCTCCTTATACTGCTTCCTTGCAGTTATTCCCAGAACTGCTTGCTCTTCTCCTGCTTTGCTCTTGCCAGCTACATTCCTTCCTAGGTCTGTAGCATCTTCCCAAACCCCTTTGCCCATTGACCTTCCCTTAGTCTCCATCCATGAGACCAACAAGTCTTTCCTGGTCCTTCTCTAATGTGACTTTGCTCCTTCTCCTCCCACAACTTTTCCCAACCAATTTTTCTTTCATAGAATTGAATCGATAATGGAAGCTAGGAGTGGGAAATGGTGGTCAGAGGAGAGATAGTGTTGCCTGGTTTGCTTTTCTTTTGTGTGTGAGGTCATCTCTGTTTTTATTATAGTTGTGAAGTGTGGTAGGTTTTCTTACATGTAGCCTACAACCATTCCTGTGCCTCCTGCTTCCCTTGTTCATCTGTATTTAGTGGGAATTGGGTTTTTACTTTACATAGGTAGTCTCAGTTTTTACAATTACTCAACTAAAGTTTCAAACAAAACTTAGCAAAATTCCTTTACAGATGTTGTGTTTAATGAAATAGAGCAATGAGCTATCTTTTTTTTTAATTTTTAAAAAAATATTTTATTTATTCATTTTCAAGCAGAGAGAGAGAGAGAAAGAGGGAGGGAGGGAGGGAGGGAGGGAGGGAGGGAGAGAGAGAGAGAGAGAGAGAGAGAGAGAGAGAGAGAGAGAGAACACCAGGGCCACCACCTTGTGGGTCTGGTTTATGTGGGACCTGGGGAATTGAACCCGGGGCCTTAGGCACTGGAGGCAAGTGCCTTAACTGCTGAGCCATCTCTCCAGCCCAGCAATGAGCTATCTTGATCATGAAGAATTCTGTTCTTACATTGAGAAACTTTATACTCTTATGTAAATTTAGTCTATATATCAGATTTTCTTAAGCTATGCTTTATACCATGTGAGGCTTTAATATCAATAGGAAAATGAAAACATTGCAGGCCAGGGATATTTCTGAATGCAGAAATTCTTTGTAGATTATACTTTGTAGATTGATTTAATCTTAAATTTTTTCATTCTGTAGGTTAATGCATTTCTCAAAGATCTTTGTTGGGCTTATGGTTTGAGTCACAATCTTGCCTAGTAGCAAGATTTACTATTTTGTCATCTACAAATTGAAGATAATTATGGTACTACCTCAATCTCAGGCCAACGTCAACTGAGAGGTCATATATGTTTACATTCTAAATTTCTAAGTCCTCTATACATGAAATAGTATTATCAAAAAAATTTTGTTAATTGCAAAATTAATTGAACTCTGGTGTTGGTCTGTTGTGTGTCTATACCAGTATTCCATCCAGCCTCGATGCTGTGTCTCTACCTACTTGAAATGCAAAGAAATTATTTAATAAGATCACTACTTTCTTATTAATTTTTGTCTGGTAATTAACTAGATGCTCAACAAGAAGCAGCTTAAGAGGTTGGAAGGATTTATTTTGACCTACTGTTTCAGAGTGTTCCATCCATCCTGGTGAGGAAGGGATGGGGGCAAGAGGCTCCATGGCCATGACAGCAGTTGTCTGGGACTCTTGATGAATCTGAAAGGACCAGAAAGCCAGGCAAATCCAAGGCTAGCATTCAGCTGTCTTTCTCCTTTTTCCCTTTCACTTAGCCCAAGACCCAGCCCATGGATTATTGATACCCACATGCAGGGTGAATCCTCCTCACTTAGTCCTATCTGGAAATATCTTCATCCATGTCCCCTAAGCGTTCCTCACTAGTACTTTAAGTGTTTCGTAAGCCAATCGGGATTTACCATTGCATTTGTGAGTTACTTCAGGTTTTAGGTTTGTGGCCATTGCCATTTCCATGTCATTGCTTGAACCCCTTCTTTCCCTAGACACGCTGCTCCAGACACCCTGCATGCTACTTCTCATCAGCAGTCCCCAAGTATAACTTACCAGACCCTTTTTATTTATTAACCTTCATCCTATTGTAATCTTTTATTCATATATTTCAGTCCTCACCAGCACTGTGAGATCTCTATTGGCAAGGGAATTATGACTAATTTTATACAACCCTGTGCTTTGCACATTACATGTAGTTAATATTTACAGTGTCAAAAGATGGATTAATAATCATAAGATTTCTCATCATCCCATCATCCTCAGGTACAGCAATATGTCATTAAGTCTAGAGGAACCTCCAATACTGTAATGGAGAGAAAATATTTGGGAAAGTAGTGAATTAGAAATTTCTGGAAAAATTGAATCTTGCCTGTGATTCCCCCTGAGGTATGGATTAATTCTTATAGAATTTCCTGGAAAGTTATTTATCTAAATAACAATGAACAAATATTTATTGAGCTTCTGTCAGCCTAAGGGACTATGCTAGACTTCACTATTCTTTGCATATACTGAGGGATCTGAATAAATTCTTTTTTTTAAAAAATATTTTATTTATTCATTTTCAGGCACAGAGAGAGAGAGAGAGAGAGAGAGAGAGAGAGAGAGAGAGAGAGAGAGAGAGAGAGAACGAACACCACGGCCACCACCTTGTGGGTCTGGTTTATGTGGGACCTGGGGAATTGAACCCGGGGCCTTAGGCACTGGAGGCAAGTGCCTTAACCGCTGAGCCATCTCTCCAGCCCGGATCTGAATAAATTCTAAAAGAAGCAGTGATTAGAGCCCCCCTCCTCCAGTGGTAACTGAGTATGGAACAGCTTAGAAGATGGTAGAACTTTCTGAGCCTTGTGTTACCTATTTTCCCAGGAAAGACATTTCATTGTTCTCTCATTAGCTGCATTTTCTTTATAGTAGTAGTACCTTTACTTTTAGCGATGCCTATGTGCCTCTGTTTATATTTGTTTAATAAAATGGAAAGATATTGTACTTCTTCCTGAGCTTTCAGAGGAAAAGAAAGTGGACTTTAGTTTCCGACTGCAAGGGCTTTGCTAGTCTGGCTCATGATTGTAGGCATGCTCACTTTAGCTTCTCTTCGCTATCTTATCATCTACAAAGCGAAGACATTCTGATCAAGTGAGGAAATACAAGACTCCTTTCCCTGATTGTTAACTCTTATACACTAACTACAGAAACATATTTGAAACAAAAATTCCAGTTTGACATATTTCTAATAGCATTCAAAATTTAATTTTGAATTTTAAAATTTATAATTTTTCCATTTTTATGAATAAACACATAGATTAGTTTTGCCTTTTGTGAGAAAAATGGCCTTGTGGATCGATTGTTTCTTATAGAAATAGGGGTATGCATCACTTAGGAAACTGTAATCACTTCAGGTGGTTTTCACTAACTTCATTTTTCCTGTCAGCTGTTGCCGTATAGTTAAGTTGTTGCACTGCAGCCTGGTACCTGTACTATTTAACTTGTCACCAGATACGTTCCTAATGGATTGTTGTAACTTTAATGAAATCCAGTCTTGCTGAATCACTAAACCTGCTTTCTCCTAGCAGGCTCTTTATTGGGACCTGACGGATCACCTCTCCAGAGCCTTCAGACGTCTTGGCTCTCTAATTCTTCTCCATAACGAGTTTTGTGCTGCATGATAAAATATTCATGTTAAAATAGGTTCTAAACTAATTATCTCAGCCCACACTTGCCACTGCAGTCATTTGCTGTTAGCTTGGTGCAAGTTAATGGCTTGTATTTCAGTACAAATAGTCCCTTCTGGCTGTTTCTTATGGCTGATTCTTATCCTAAATAGAATTTCTGTACATATCTAGAGTTAATTTTTATTTTGAAAGGAGATTTCTTGCCATGTTTTTTTCCATCCTATTTAGCTTGATTTTAGTGTCCACTTCTTTATAGTTCACTTCCGTCTTCAATCCCTACATCTCTTTCTAAATGAATAAATCCCAAACTGGCCAGAAGAAAAAGTCTAGTAGCAACTCTACACTTTGAGGAATATACCAGGTAAGATTTTTACAGAAACAAAAAGTGTCAAATTAGGGACAAGATGGAGTTTCTACGTTTCAGAGAATCCTTCAAGTAGAATGTCCTGATTAGGGATGAACCGGTTTACGTAAAATTGTGGGGCTAGAACTTGAGGGAGACAAAACACTAAAGGAGTATTTTCTGTGGCTGTTGGCTGACATGAAAACTCTTAGGAGTGTGTAACTTGAAGAGCGGAGGACTATGGGTCAGATCTTAGGGGAAATGCAAGGTGTGATATGGGAGTGAGGAGTGATTGAATCAAGCCAGCAAGAAGACTTTCCTGACCTAAAGATTGGGTCTGGTTCTGCACCCTTGGCTTTCTTATAACCTTTCTTTTGTTTAAATGAATGAGAAGGGAATATGTCAGAGAAGAGGGGAGGGAGGGAGGGAGGGAGGGGGGTCTCCTTATAATTTCTAAGTGTTTTTCCTCTCATCATCATGGTGTCACCAAGCTTTTTGGAGCAAGGCACCTGTTACTTCAACATGTGTAGTAAGCCAGACTTTAAATTATCCTGACTTTTTCAGAATGGTCTAGTCCTCACACTCTTAGCACTCCCTGGTCTTTATTTCTAAGCCCTCTCTCTCCCAAATGAAATAAATTTAGCAATCTGAGGTTGTATACTGATTTTCTACTAGTTAACCATATTCGTTCTGGTAATTGTTTAGGGATTTTGTTGTTTCAGGGTTAGTGATTTGTTTTTGATCAAAAAATTTCTATTTTTCATGAACTGAAAAATCAATAATATTTTGAATTAATAGAGTTATTAGGTTCATACTCTCAGGACCTGTCAGGTTGTTGAGGTATAGATGTGTAGTGAATAAACATGCATGCTTTTCATGGAGTTCTGAATACTAGGAAAAAATCTTCCTGCTACCAGCTGCCTGAATCCAATAGCCTTTTCTCCATTGTACTTAGAAATGTGTTTTTTCCTTATGCATCATTTCTGGCCTTTGCCATGCATTTGCTAATTCATCTCCTTTCACTCTCTGATCAAAGCCAGAAATATGCCTGTTGAAATACCTATGGTGAAAAGGAAATGTTAGTTCATATTTTTTTTTGTAAAAGCACTTTTGCCATGGACCCTCTTACAAATGTAAATCCTAGGAAATAGGTAAAAAGGAAGTTAATGAGAATAGTAGAATTATAGCTTCTTTAAATTCCCCTGTAGTTGGAAATTAAAAATATCCCTACATATTGTGTTCTTTATTTTCTACGTGTGAAACCATAATCAATTTTTTAAATTAATTGCACAAATAATACCTTAAGTTCAAAAAATCCTTCAGGCACTAGGGATACGCATGTGCCGAATATTGACTAAAGTAATGGGAAATTGTGTTTGAATTGTCCTTCCTTAATGTAGAATAATAAATTAGAAAATTATTACTAAGTATCATACATATTTTTAAAAATCTTTCTCATTACAATTTTCCCCACTTTATACATATATTGGTAATTTATCCCACAGGCTATGGTTTAGCTCATTGAAGAGATAAGAGATTGTATTTATTGGAATACTGATAAAGATACCTGAGAGATAGCAATTATCTAATAAACACTGATTTGCTCTGGAGGGGAAGCTTCCAGACAAAAGCTTGAGGGTCAAGAGAAGAGATTTTGTAGCCAGCTGTCCTCTGGGTGTTTTTACAACTGGTCACATTAGTGTTCTTATTGGTTTCTGCTCTCCACAAGGCTGTCCTTATTCCTAGGGTCTGCATTGCCTGTTTTCTGGCGGGCATCCCTGACATCGCTGCCCGGGTGCTCTGGTCAGTGTGTTTCTTGGCATCTCATTCACCTGGCACTTGGGCACTTGTCGTTTTCATCAGTCTCATGTTTCAGCAGTTATGGCATGTCAACACCTGGACATAGTTCTTTCTTACCTATGGAAACCTTAGCTGTATCTTAACTGGCTGTTTTCAGTGTGGGAAGGGCTGGGAAATTGCCATTAACTTTAGATAAGCGCAGCTAAAATATTCCAGTTTAGCACTAAGGCAACAGATTGACAGGAAGATTGAGGGCATTGAGTCGTTGTAGTTTCTGATGGTACAACTAAAGCATTGTGGGCTCATCTAGCATACTAGGACCTGCTGCTTAGAGCATCCTCCTGCCTCTTAATACCAGCTTTTAACGTGGGTCCCTGACTCTTCAGTTTTTTGCATTGCCATTCCTCCCTGACCAAACCAAATACTTTCTTAATTAATTACAATAATAGAAAGACTCATTAGGAATTCATTGGCCTGCTGGGATGTGCCTTGGTGGTGCATGAAATTGTGCAAGCAGAATGGAGTGATTTTGAGCATGTCAGTACCACTCTTCTTTTAAATGGCTCTTTCAGGCCAAGGAGGAATATTGTCATCAGCACTTGGGAGGCTGAGTGTTGGATGCAATATGTTTGATTTTTCCTGGTACATTGTCACACTCTGACACTAGCGGTCATTTTTAATGGCCATTTTAAATGGCATATGAAGTTGAAAGAGACTTGAGGATTGGAAGATGAAATTAAAAAAAAAAAGAGAGAGATATCCTGAAGGCAAAAAGTCACTCTCCAGAAGTGTATATTCTAAAAACATGTAAATCAAAATTAGACAAATTAGCTTTCTCTCGTGAACATCTGTAAAACATTGAATTTAATTGGCTTGCAGCTGCCATTGGCTTTGAGATTTCTGGGCTTCGTCTTCTGCTTCTCTTCTATCTTACATGGCACTTTATTTCCTCTTTCCTGCTGCGCCTGGGTCAGATGCAATTGGCTGTGTAGACAAATTAAGACACTCTAGTTGTTTTTAAGAACCTTAAGTGTGTTTATCTGTTAATGATTTTTTCCCCTGCAAACACCTGTTAGCAGTTGAATTCAATGTGCACCAGCTGTAGCCTAGTTACATGTAGCTTGAGAAGGAGATAGCTGATATGTTTTTCTATATTTTTGTTGAAATCATTGGTTAAAAACTAGATGGCATTCTCTAGTTGGAAAAATTTAAATGGCTCCTAGACTCAAATGGACTTTTTATTTATTTTTTTTATTTTTGTTTTTCCAGGTAGGATCTCTCTCTAGCCCAGGCTGACCTGGAATTCACTATGTAGTCTCAGGGTGGCCTTGCACTCATGGTGATCCTCCTACCTCTGCCTCCTGAGTGTAAAATGGACTTCTTACAAAATGGAGCCTTAAACAGTGACTTAAGATGCTCACATATACTTTTTTTTTTTAATTTCAAATTAGGATAGAAAGTTATTTATAAAGTTGTCAAGAACTGAATTCTACATTGAGAGCACTGTGGTTTGACATCACCACATTGTTACCACTTCCCTGCAGGGTCAACCAGTAGGGAAGGATGCTCTCTCATGGGCTTTAGAGACTCCAGAGGAAGATGTAAATGCTCACAAGCTTTCCCTCTTGCTGACATAGGAGTCTTGAGTTGCCTCAACAGAAATCTTTCCTTTACCTTTGCGTTGATGGTCAAAGTCAAATCTTGGTCTTTTGCTCCTTTCTCCATTTAGTTTGAATAGGAAATTAAATTAGATAAAATAAAAATGTCTTAGTTCCTTCTGACATACTTTTAATAAATCAGCCAAACTACATCTTTAACCTAACTGAACCAGATTTTAGTGAGCTGTTTGGAAGTAAGGCTCAGTTAAGATGCTGAATGCTGGAGACTGACCACTATGAGACAGGCTAAGATTTTTATTATAAAACCTAATGCTATTTACAAGCATTTTCGTGTGTAAGGTGTTCAAGCTGTTTTGTGAGAAACAGTGGTGATTGTCAGTGAGTGAAAACATGCCCTAACTTAAGGCTTGGTAATAACTTTCTGGGACTGAAATTTGACAGTCATGAGCTAAAGTGACTAAGGCCTGCCCTAGCAGTTGGAATCCTAGAGTCCCAGCAGTTGCTTATCTCAAGCTTGCCAGCGTTGGGCATAGACAGCCCAGGAGTCTTAATGCGTGGGAGAATTGCAACAGACAACGTGAATTTGGTCAGTGGTAGTGTTGGTATGCCACTTCTAGTTTGACTGAATTCTCCATAGAGGCTCTTAAAAAAAGTCTTCCTACTTGCAGATCCATGGGGAAATGGACCCATAGGGTTCTGAGGAACCCAAGCCTAATTAGGAACCAAGGAAGTAGCTTGTACCCAGGTATTGAACATACCTGGTGGAGGTGCTGATGAAGATCACGGGCTCAGTTAATTGTCCTGGGCATGCTGGATCATGCTGGATGGGTTTAACCTTCATCACGGTTGTTACTTGATGAAAGTAGGGTCACAGCATAGAGGTAGGATCATTCACACAGAAAATATAAGGAGAGTGTTTCCAGCAGTGCCTGAGACATCGTGGGTGTTCAGTAAACATGTTGACAGTTATGGGCGCTACCTACTCAAAGAAATGTGTTTTTTAACATTTATTCATTTGAGAGAAAAAGAGAGAATGGGTGTGCAGGGCCTCTAATCACTGCAAACGAACTCTAGACACATATGCCACTTTGTGCATCTGGCTTTTATGTGAGTACTGTAGAATAGAACTCATGTTCTTCTACTTTACAGGCAAGCGCCTTAACTACCAAGCCATGTCTCCAGCCCATTTTCTTTTCTGACTGAGATCTTAAACTAGCGTTGGTTCAGGAAGGCATGACTTCTAAGTCACAGTATCACAAACTTGAGTTGTATCAAGAGTTCCTTGTGGGCATGTTAAAACTCAGATTGATGGGGTCACCTCAGGTATCTTGATTCAGTAGCTCTGGGATAAAGTTGCCATATAATCTGGAATTTCAGATAGTAAGCTGCCAGTTCCTTCATTTGTCCCATGTAATACTTGAAACTTTCTTATAAACAAATCATTGCATAATATTCTTATTTGTTTATTTTGTTTTATCTTTTTTGGAAAATATGGAAAAAAAGAGCAACATATATGTTCTCTTCTATGTAGTGCTACCAGCTCAAGATCACCAGGGTTTTATTTATGAAATGGGATCTGTATGGGGTGGGGATTGTCCTAAACTCATGTTCTCAAATGATCCCAGGCTAGGATCACAGTTGAAGCATCTCCATATCTGCAGTTGGATGGTGTAAGGCTACCAAGGACTTCAAAATCATCCCAGCCCGTCATACAATTGTTAGTACCTAAAGATGATAATCTGGTGGCAATTAGAGATGAATAGCACAATTTAAAAAGAGACATGAGATTTCATATCATTTAAAAGGGATGGAAATAAGTGCATTCACTTAAATAGAGGACATAGATTCCATCTTTTTTAAACCATGATTTTAACCAAGGCAAGCTCCATGAATTTCAGATTTACAGCATTTCAAGACCTGAACAATTATTTTGAGTTTGAAGGGAAAACACCCACGGTCTAACCTTTAACTTGTTTGTTTTTTATGCTTAATCTTCTTTTAAGTCAAAGGCTAGAAAACAGAGTCATATCAGTGGGTGTGTCTTTCTTTGTTTCCTTTTTCCTTTCCTTTCCTTTCCTTTCCTTTCCTTTCCTTTCCTTTCCTTTCCTTTCCTTTCCTTTCCTTTCCTTTCC
>PVHP010002855.1:0-84554 GCA_004024765.1 Zapus hudsonius | reverse complement strand
AAAAAAATAAGTCTCCTCTGCTCCCTGACTTGTTCAAGTTCAGAATTCCATGGCAGGGACCCAGGGAGTTTGAAGGGTGAAGGAGTGGGCAGGTTGAAGCCATCTGTGACTCATTCCTGCATCTGCCAGGGCACAGAGCTGGGCTACCCTCCCTCCCACCCGGGGACAATGAGACTCACCTGCAAATCCAGGGCTGTTAGCTTGCCCTTGTCGCCCGTGTTCCGAGCATACTCCTCGATGGTCCAGGAAGGCTGGCCCCGCTTCACCTCGGCGAGCTCGGTCAGCCGCATGTCTGTGTACAGCGGGTTGCTCTTCATGTGGGCTTTGAGGGAGGCGGGGTAGGGGTGAGGGCTGAACACCTGCTCCACCAGAAAGCCATCTTTGGGCTGCTTGGGCAGCCGGTGCTGTGGGGGGATATCATACTGTCTGTCTCCCTGCAGGGGGGCACAGAGAAATCCAGAGAAGCCACAGAGAGACTGTCAGGGCTCAGTGTAATTGGGCAGCCAACAGCAGCTTTTTATCAAGGTCCTGTAGACATCCAGGTAGCAACATGAAGTTACTCATAACCACAGTGAAAGTGTACTGGACGGAGAAACTCCCTAAAGAAAGCTTTTGACCCTAAAGTAATAATGGTAGCAAGCGTTTCCATTCCTGAACCTGGTCCTTATGGCATCCCTCGTATTATAGAGCCCACTGCACAGGAAAATGGTGAAGCACAGAAAGATGCAGTAGCACCAAGCCTGGAGAGGACTGAAAGCTATCAGGTAGCTTTGGAGCATCTCTGATTGACTATTGTGTGTTAATGGCCCTCCATTCTTTTACCTTTTTGATACCTGGACTCAACGAGCAAAAGATTCAAGTCCTGCCTGCACGGAGCTGTTGGAAACCACTGCTGAGACCCTGCTTCTCTGAAAGGGAGGAAAACCCACACGGGGAGTCTCTAGTGACTGTCCATGATGGCAGGTAACCCCATGCAGTGCTCGGGATTAGGGGGACCCTGTAGGCAGCAGTGTAGAGGTGGAAGGGTGCCTGTCATTGATGTCCCAAGGAACGCTGTTCTTAGTGGAGCTTTACAATGGGACCTTTGACCCCTTTTCTTCCCACCTTTAGCTATCGTGTCCCCACACAAGCACTCCTAGACCCATTGTGACTGGGACACTGCCCATCTATGTGACCTTGTGGGGCTGTGTACAGATCCTTCCGGGAGCACTTGTCACGCTGAGCTGTGACTGCCTGTCCGACAGTCTGTCTCCTCCACTAGACTTTGAGTTCCTTCAAGATAGGGTGTTTGTCTTATTCACCTCTTAATCCCAGCTCCAGCAAACTGTTACCACTGGGTAAAAAAACATTTGCCACCACTTGTCAAAGGGGCAGAAACTGACATATGAAACAAGACTGCAAAATGTGATGTGTGTGAGCTAGCAGAAAAAGGCAAAGAGAAGCTCGTGAGAGGAGATGTGTGTACACACGGGAGGAATGAGCTCATCTGTCATCAGTGTGACTCATCAGATGTGACATGTGGGCACATGATGAGGTGTGTGTGTGTCACACATGTGCAAAGAGCCTAAGTGAGCATATGAGCAAACTTGACCCGCTAGCCTCTGGTTGTAGCAGAGTAACACTTGTCTTCCTCCAACCGCCACGGTTGTTGATGCAGGCACAGACTTCGCTAAACCAAGCAAGAAAATGGAGTTGCCTCTTGTTTCCTAACACATCAAAGCCCAGGATTTTCTCCTTTGCTCATTACTTCTCCCCAACACTCACAAGGATCGTGCAGCATGTGGGTCCTGCCCCTGGGGCAGGAAATGAGCAGTGATAACAGCCACCAGGCTATGTGTCCATCCACCTGCCTCTTGCTAAACATCGCTATTCCACTTCATCTTATTAGCATTCCAAAGTCATCGTAACTGAACTTGTCCCCATGATGGATGCCGTAGATCAAGTCAGAGAGGCTGTGAGACTGACCCGATGCTACACAGCTAGGAAATGACAGAGCCAGGATTAAACCTGCTCTCACTTCTAACACAGAACATTGCTGCCCACGCCTGTTCCTCCCTAACTTGGCAATCGATGTGTGATACATAATATATGTTTTAATAAATGCTTGTGCTCAGTACTTATGAACAAAAAGAACTAAGGCTAGAGATCCGAGACCAGAAACAATGCCTACGGAAACTTCCAGAGACTTATAATGGAACAGAAGTCTTGACAAGAACATAGAGCCCGAATTAGCTGAGGCATCCTCATCTGTTCCAAGCACCTAGGAGGCGGATCAGACATCCTTGATAGAGGAATCATGTGAAGAAAGATTTGATGGTGGAACAGAGCCTCACCTTAATTGTTGCTGAACAAGTGACTGAATGGATTTTTTTTTTGAGGAAATACAGGTAGGCGGATCAAGGGAAAGTAAGTTTATGGTAGGATGTAATTCTCTGGTTAGAGAGAAGTCCGTGAAATTCACAGGGCTGTTCTCTTTTCTGGATAAGAAGCTTGAAACTTTGAGATGCAAAGGGAATTCTGGGAGTGGAGCTTTTGGGATATGAACAGAGGAGTGGTCCATGAAGGAGCTGGGAGGTGGGGAGTGGGTCCCCAAACCTCAGGTGGGATGTGGAACCTGGACTACAAAGGAGCAAGATGCAAAAGATAAACATGGGGACAGGCAGCAAGAAGGGGCATGGCAGAGCTATCGCTATGAGAAGCTGGGAAGATGCTAGAAGGGCAAAAGAACAGAAATTCTCACAGTAGAAACAATGAGAAGAAACACCGGCTTTAAAGGCCAGAGAAGTCTGCTCTTAGACCTGAGGACTTTAAGACTTTGCCATGGAAATCTGGAGGAACTGGAACTTTAGCAATAGTTTTGAGAAATAGTACCAAAGCTCAGAAGTTTTCCAAGCCTGACCTTTTCCCGACCATTTGAGAACCTTGGGCCCCTTCTCTGCTTAGGGTCCCTGAAGCCCACCACATCACTCCCATCTGTCTGATACTCCAACCTTCAGAGTCCGCAGAGGCCCCAGAATCTGTCCAACAAGACCACGGAAGGGAAATAGTCAACAAGCAACAGACTGAAGCCCTGGCCAGAGAGGGGTTCACTGGAATCCATTTAGAGTGGACAGGGCAGCTCCAGGTCCCCTTGAGACCATCATCACCACAGAGGACAGAGAATGAGTGTTGGAATTCACATGTGTACATGGACTCCGGAGCCGATGGGGTGAGGTCTACAATAAATGTGCAAAAACACACTCACATGAGAAGTGCAGAATGCAAGCTTTGTTGGAAGAGAAAGGAAGACATGATTTAAGCATGGCTGTTTGCCCATGGAGGAACAATGAATCATTTTCCTTACTCATCTTCTTTTCTTACTCAACTATTTCTCTTACGATGAGCACTCTCGTACCTTTAAAGAGAGCATCACATATATAAGAAAGCTCGTGAAAGAAGCACACCAGCAAGAGCCCTTGCAAACCGCTTTCCCTGCTTGCCTGGCGTGGATCCCACTACTTCTACAAGGACGAGAAGACATCCTTGGTGACGCTTGTCTGACCTGACACGCTCCCCATTCCACGAAATCTGTTCTCACACCACCTGTCCAATAATAACCCAACTGCCCTGCCTACTCTCGGTACCAACTCAGCATGAGCTCCACCCAACTGCCTGATGACTTGGCAGGACAAACCGCAGAGCCTGCCAAATCTGCCAAAATAACCAGCACACAGAGGCCAGGCCTCTCGGCTTAATGAAACGCTCGAGGCTTTGAGGATGCTGACATCAATGAGGGGAACTGAAATTTTGATTACCTCCTTAGATTTCCGATGCCAGTCCTTATTGTCACCTGGGCCCGCTTCTTTGATCTCCTGATCACTGAGGCCCATGCGGTTGGTATAGGTGATGGTTCGCCAGTCTCTGGGCGAGTTGGAGATGCTGGCGATCTTGGACTCTGTGGCGCTGTTCTCCTCGGTCAGGGACCTGGAGGATGGCCTGGTGAAGAGACTCTTCTTCAAAGCCTTGACCCGAAGGCTTTCACTGTTGCTTCCACTGGCATCAGAACAGCACCACTCTGGGTTGGTCTCCAGCTTGGCTCCATGGGAACTGGTGTGTGCCCGGAACACCCGTGGAGACGCACTGTCATCGGAAGGAGCCTCGCTGGTCAATGAGTTCAGATCGATCTGCACGTTGACTTTCTCCGGCTGCTGTATTTTCTGATCCAATTTATTTAGTTTGCCAAGGACCTGGGAGATTTCCTCACGGACACCCGACAGGGATTCCAGCTTCCGTTCTATCTCACCGATTCTGAGCACCAGCTTGCACACACTCGTCTTCAACTCTTCTTCTGAATGGTGGATGTTTTCAGGCCGGTGACACTTGTCTCCTTTGCTACTCGACCCACCGTTGGTGATTTTGGTGAGGTTGTGCTCTGGGGAACTGTCACAGTCTGACTTCTGCAGCTGAGACAAGGAGCCTGTGCTGTTGTAGCAGGATGACTGGATCACTCCCGTGGAACCGCTGATGCTCATGTCATCGAGAAATCGGAAAATATCGCTGATGTCGTCGCTGACGATTTCTGAGTCATCATCTGAATGTTTCATGGCATGCCTATCACTGTATTTGCCCTGGCCAGAACTGCACAAGTCTTTGCACTTTTTGGGCTCCAGGGGGTGCTGCTCAGTCTGGGTGCCCACGCTGCTGGTGTCTGAGCTGAGCTGCCCACTGGTGCAGCTGATGCTCTTGTCCTTAAACTTCTTGACCGCTTCGTGCTTCTCCAGGTCGACGGGAGATGAGAGCTCTTTAGCTTTGAGTCCATTCGGCTTCACTGCATAGCCCACAGGGAGGATCTGCTGTTGATCCTTCGCCACCAGATAAGCCGGGTGCCTCTCCTGGGCCGAGAAATTGGGAGTCTGGCTGCCTGAATTTGGATAGCATAGCTTCTCTTCGGAAGGGGCATTTCTATTGAAGAAGGACCGTTCAAAATCAGGGACCTCCTCTGTGTTTAGGCTCCAGCTTTTGGCTGGCCATGGTGTCTGCTTATTGGGCCTCCCTGGACAGCGCCTGGTATCCTGGGTTCCCATCACTGGAGTGGGTCCAAAGTAAGTAGAGGCTTGAAGGTCGTCTAAGCTTTCATGCTTGGCCCGCCTTTTGTCGGGAACAGGGGAATACATGGGATTCAGGTACTGGCTGTGGTAGGGCAGCTCAAAGCTGTGATTAAAGAACAGGGGCTTCTGGGGCTCCTTCTGACTCTGGGGTTCTCCATGTTCAGCCTCCACTTTGTTCGTGGGGCCAACCAAACTAGGAGACACAGTCATGAGGTTGTGGAAGTCTTCCTTGAAGATGTTTCTTTTCTGAACACAGGACTGAACGACAAAAGGCTCCTCGCTGGAGATGAAGGTTTCCTTCATGCCTTGGCTGATGGGCAACGAGTCCTGATCCGATATGGAGTCATTCTCAATGTTCATGGGGAAGTAGGTTCTCTGCATCTCACAGGGCTGAGGGCTGGCCACAGAGTACGGGGACAGGGCCTGGAGCCTGTCCAGGGAAGCCGCTCGATGTTTGACCTCTTTGCTGACACCCAACAAGAAGTTGGGCTCAGAAGCAGGGACAAACTGGGGACAGTCCTTACGGTCCATCTTCCGGCACTTAGACGACTGCCTGGTGGGGTAGCCTCGGCTGAAGGGCCTCTCGCTCAGCTCACAGTTCAGCGGCTCACACTCTGCCACGTTGCAGATCTCCGTGTCCGACCTGCAGGATTCAAAGGATGCCTCTTTCTTGCGAACCTTCTGGCAGCCTGTGGGCAGTTTCTCCTTGGCAGTGCCCCCATTCATTTGGATCAAGTTGAAGATTGTCACGATATCTGCAGCCACCATGATTTTCTTTGATTGCTGGTTATTTACAGAGCATTTCATCTTGTCTTTGAATAATGTGGCTGGAAAGTTGGGATCGAGACAAGCTGTGTAGAAAAGCACACTTCTCAGCTTGGCCAGCTGTGAGAGATCAAACCGGGCACACAGGGATTTGCACAGGTCCTGGTAGGAAACTGTATTTTGCTTGCTGTCAAGTTCCTCTAAGATCTTCACCAAGAAGAGAGAAGTGTCCTGATTGGCCTCCATGACTAAGAGTTTTGAGAGTTCACTGGCTTACACTGGAATGTCCACCAGCTCTACAATGACAGCGACAAGAAAAAGGAAGGGAAAAGTTATGAACGCCAGTAGAATTTTAAGTCTAGTAATGCTTGTTATGCACCACGAAAAGAAATGCAAGGAAAATATTTTAATGACTGAAAATGTATTAAGGGCTTTAAAATATTCATAACATTCAATTTAGTGATTCCTTTCCCTGGAATCTACCTCAAAGAAATGATGGATGACAATTCTTCATAAAGATTTCACTGCAGAGCTGGGGAGGTGGCTCAGACAGTAAACCCCTTGCTGCTTAATCATGGATTCCCAGCATCCACATAAAAAAACTGTGCACATGGTGGTGCACAGCTGTAATCCCAGCATGCGAAGGCAAAGACAGGAGGATCCCCGAGGCTTGCTGGCTAGTTAGGTTAGTCAAATAAGTGGGCTCTGGGTATATGTAGAGACCAAGATAGGGTAGTAGGCGGCCAAGGAGGAATCTGGTGTTGACCTCTAGCATACATACACACACACTTGCACACACATGTACGTGTACACATACAAATACACAAAAAGATGTGCACCACAATATGCTTATAACAGAGACAAACAAAATATTGAAAACAATCAAATAATAATGAATACATAAATGAAACTCATCATGATAAATAAGGAATTTTGACAAGCATTGAGATTGCACAAGTCTACATTTTTGTGATTAAAATACAACTCATCAGTAAAAGAAAGAGCAAATACTAGTCCATGCAACATGGACGAAACAAGATTCAGAGTCAGAAGACTGAATTTTACACTCTATAATTCCATCTTAATTCCATCCTGGAATATGGAGCAGCGGTTGCCAGGGGCAAGATGTCAAGACCATGGAGTAATTTTCAAGAATTATGGGTCTGGTCAACATCTTGGTCATAGTAATTATTATCTGACTGTATACATTCATCAATTTAATAGTACTAACTCTACATTTAAAAAAAGTACTGCATATAAATGATATCTTAACTTAAAATTACATAGGACCTTTTATTATGAAAGGAAACTATGACACGGCATTCATGAAAATATAACAGTAAATCTTCATAACGTAAGATCTTTACATAAATTATGTATTCTTGAAAACTGAAAAATATCATATGCACTAAAGTGTTAATAAGTGGTTAAATCTGAATCTTAAATCTGGACATTTTCTAAAATAGTAATCTTTTCCTTTATCCCAATATATTAGCATGGATATTTAGCATGCATTTTTTAAAGTCTATAAATTTATTTTCTTTTCTTTGCATATGACTAAACAAGTGTACATTTATAACTTGGAGGCAGATAGGCATGGACTGTGTTATGGGTTGTAGTGCCATATTATTCCATGGCTGCAAGCAAGCTTCCCCATCTTCACATGGAGAATAATAAGATGTACTTCATGGTAACACCAAGGAATAGTGTGTGGTTGTATGTGGTGGAATTTCTCTCACCGCCCCACCCAACACACACATAATTTGTTGGCAAACCTTCCGTGGTAGTTTGGATTAGATGTCCCCCGTAAGCTCATGTGTTATGAAAGCTTGATCCCCAGCTGATGGTAATTTGGGCTGTGGAGCCTTAGCATGCATATTTTAAGCAGCCACTAAACTTAATAATATAGCAAACATTCATATACCCACCATCCATATCCTACCATTAATAGCTTAATATATTTGCTTGATCCCATATCCATTCATCTAACCACCATCAATCCATCCTATTTTTTGTTACTCTTCAAGTAAATGACACCCACATGCTTCCCCCTCATGCATATCATTAGCTTAAGTTCAATAATTATGGTTTTTTTTCTTATAAATTTTGGTGAGACCAATATTAAGTGTGTGTTGGATGAAGTTTAAAAAAAATTGTGTCCTGTGTAATAACCAATACCCATGTAAGTATCTAGAATGTTCCCATTATCCCACTCCCAAGATACCCTTTCCTCTTAAACATCTTATTTGTAGGTTTTTCATAATTTCTTATCTTTTCTAAAATCCCCACAACACTATAACCAAACAACAAAAAACTTGGCTTTGCCAAGGACAAAAAGAGTCACATTAACTGATGGGAATATGTTGATATCTCTTAAAGTAGGTATGTGTTGATAACTTGTGGGGTCACAAACCTATAGGCATGAGTTTAAAGAAGGGAAAGCCAGTGAGCTTCAGATTATATTGGTCTATTGAACTTTGTGATTTAACCATCCTACTAGAGACACGAAACCCTTAAATATGAGGGCGAGAGGTAACCTATAGGGACAAAGCTCTGAGGCTGAAAGCTGTAGCCTGAAGATCATCAAACTATGTGAATGTGTTTGCTATACATATTTAAAACTGTATTTTAAATAGCAATGCCCAAAATTTCACCATTCATATTTTAGACTATTTTTAATAACTAGGCTCAAAATTTAAATGTTGATAAAGTTCCTGATAAATAAGTCACTAAAAGATCACTCTCAAAAAAACCCTGAAAAATATAAATTATTAAAATTATAAAAAAACTTTTAAACTAAGTTGGGAATCTTTACTCATTCTTCTCTAATTTTTGGCAAACGTTGGCAAAAAATTGCAGGTCTGTAAAAGAGAACGGAAATAGTTGTGTAAGTAAACATATGGTTAATAATTGATGCATCTAAGGAAACTGATTGTGTTTACATAGTCTTAAATCTTGTTCTTTTCCTCACCAGTTTTTTTAATCTTTCTGAATTTAAACTTAGGACTCATTTAATCCAAAAAAGAGAATATTAAAAACATCAAATCAAATTTTATAAGAAGATGAAGATGCTCACTGATAAACATGGGCACAGCTTCCGAGATTTGCAAGGACATCTCAATGACATAATGTGTTCACATCCTGGATCACACTGAAGCAGGGAGTAGGGCTATCTGCCTGTTAGCTCAGCATTAGAGAAATAAATGGAGCCTGGAGGATTGGTGCAAGTTTGAGGCCAGCCTGATCTACATCATGAATTCCAGGCCAGCAAGCCCCTGTCCCCTTAAAACCAAAGCAGGTTGATAATTGACATTAGATTTAAAGATGACCCAATCCACGAAGGTCCTTTTCATGTCCTGTAGGAGCAGTGTACTTTCCTCGGACTAAATATTAGTAGCTGGAGGCCATGGGCTCTCTCTTCATCCTGAGGGCAGCTACCCCCAATATGTTTTTTATAAACATTAGCTTGGTCTACAGGGATACACAGAGACCTTCGGTCAGCTTTTTTTTTTTTTTTTTTTTTTGTTTCATAGAAAAGTAAATAAAGCCTTAATAGTTTTTATTACCGCCAGGAACAAGCCACCAGGAAACCTACTTCTCCTTCACAGTGCCCCCACCCTGTTCCAGTCTTTGCATCCCTCTGATGAAAGCATTCTGTGTCAGGATGTTCTGGCTTATTAAAGGTAAGGACAACCTGTCACGCTTGGTCTCCAAGTAAATAAATGGGTGTAGATACCAGAGCAGTGAACAAATGGATGCAATTTAGAGAACAGCAGCTGCAGCATATGCATATCATATTTTATGGATTTGGTGACACAAAGCACGTTCAGAGCTGGTTTTTCTTTTTCTTTTTTTCTTTCATCCCTGGAACCACCTTAAGAGACCTCTTTCATTTTCACAATCACTCTCTGACAGTTGAGAAAGTGGGCTTGGAGAACTTAAAGGTATGATAGTACCTGGGAGCAATGACACCCAAAGTCAGGGTAGCAAAGCTGCCTCCAGGCGATGCCCCACTCTGTGCTTCCCAGGAAAGCGCCAGATACTGCTCCCCTGAGAGGCTGTCCCGACTCTCACTCTTGCTTTACATAGCTAAGGAATTATTCATCTTATATTAAAAATCTATTTGTAAAACCAAGGCTTGGGATCTCCTGAAGAAAATGATGAAAATATAAATGCTCTGGGTAAGGCTGGGTCATTTGTCATCAAGTGGGAAGTTAGAAGCCTGTGATTGCAATGAGCATGGGCATAGAGGTGGTACCTGAGTCTAAGATGATCAAACATCAGGGAAACTATACAGATTTGCTCTAATGCCCAGAGAGGAGTAGGAACAAAGGGAAGATTACTGAAAGATAGGTGAAATGATGAAACCCAGCATGCAGCAAGCAGCCACTGGCTGGCTAACTCACCCTCAGATTATCAATAAGACAACTGAGGAATTGATTGGGAAGTAACTATACAAGCCAGAGAAGCAACATAAATAGTCCAGAGTCCAATAATGATTAAGGGGCCCAAGTTCTCCTGTCACTGCACCAGGCTGGACCTCATGCGAAGAGGAGGAAATGGTTCCATTACCAGTGATGAGGTGAGTGGGGGACTTCACTCTGCACTGATCTACTATCTGATAGCAACTTTAAAAAAACAATGACTCCAGGGCTGGAGAGATAGATCAGCAGTTAAGGTCCTTGCCTGTAAAGCCTAATGATATGGGTTCATATTCCCCAGCACCCATGTAAAGCCAGATGCACAAAGTAGTACATGCATCTGGAGTTCATTTGCAGCAGCTAGAAACCCTGGCACACCTATAATCATCCCCCCATCTCCTTGCAAATAAATAAATAAACAAACAAATAAACAATTCCATTCTGTACCAAAAAAAAATGCTTACTTATGCTTACCTACAGCTTGATTTTGGCCTAATTTTACATTTCTAAATTCTTTCAAGACTTAGGCTCTCCCAGCAGAAAACTACATCCTTAAATCACACACCACCAGGAACCTTCATTACACCCATGAGTTACAGCCTCTGCCTAGATTACCCACCACCTCAGAGGGAAAATAACAAGTTGGCTGTGGGATTCATTATTCAACTCTTATTAAATTGGGAGGAAGATCATAAACTGATTCCACGATGAAATTCTGAACACCACAATTTAAAATGATCTATTATGGATAAATGAGAATGTCCCCTCAACTCCCTCAGAGCAGTAGACTCCAAGGCCAGGCCGACCTCCTATCATCACTATTTGACACTCACCCTGTGCACTTGTCTCTTGTTTCCTCAAAGAAACGCTTTCTCTGAGCACCCAGTGTATATATGACACTGGGCTAGGCTCAGCTGGAAAAAGAAACACTGTCCTCAGAGAGCCCACGGTCTCAGAGAAGAAATGTCTTTAGGATCAGAGTTGGATGGGGCTACAGTGATCGGCAAGGCACCCACCTTTTGAGATAAAGAAACTGGGCTCCAGAGAGTGACATGACCTTTCAAAGGCATGAGCCGAAGTAGTGGCAAACTTGGCACCAGCAGTCAGAACTCCTGAAACCCACCTGTTCTTAAAAGTACCTAGACCAATGCAGGTGACTACCAAGTATGGGAGGGACTTAAACGAGGGACCTGGGGTGATGGTGGACCTGAGGAGAACCTGCAGAGGGGTGGGCATCTTTCAAGCCTGGAAGGCTGAAGAGGAGGTGTGTGTTTCCAGGTCAGGGAAAGGAGACAGGGAGTGTTCCAGGAAGAAAACGGGAGGCCTGAAGGTGCAGTGAATGGGGTGGAGCCTATGTGTTTAGTCAGGTTGAAGAGAAGGAGATGCAATTGGACAAGGAACAGGGCCTGCTCTGCTTTGAAGGTGCCCCCTCAAGCTCTCCCATGTGACAAGATCCAGAGGGCTTTTAATAAATATCGTTTAAAAGTATTCAACATTTCTAGCCATCAGGGAAATGGAAATTAAAACCACTGTGAGATTCCATCTCACACCAGTCAACATGGCTACCACCAAGAAAATAAGTGACAACAAATACTGGCAAAGATGGGTCATGGGAGTATAAACTGATGGGGCCACTATAGAAATGCCACCCCTGGGCATATACTCAAAGGTCTATATTCCACAAGAGAGGCACACGTCCATGGTCATTAAAGCTCTAGTCTCAATAGCAAGGAATCAACTTAATGGATAATGAAAATGCGGTATATATACACCATGGAATTTTATTTGGTTTATTCAGGGAGATGCCCACCATCCCTTGCAGGTCTTGATAACAAATTAAATTGTTACATTTGAAGGAAAAATAATGGATGCAACTGGAAAAAAATTATACTGAGTTAACTAAGGCTCAAAAATACAATAATAATAATAATAATAATCACATGTGCTCCCTTATGTGCAGATTCTACCGTTCATTGCTTGTATGTGTAAATAAGCAGATGAGAGAGTGACAGAGAGTTTGGAACTTGACGGGAGATCATAGAGGGGAACAAGAGGGGACAAGAAAGGGGGTGAGGGCATCAGGACACATGTACCATGAAAGCCAAAAAGAAGCGGTGGTGGGGGCGGGGGAGGGTGCAAGAGAGGAAAAAGGGATGGGCCAAAAGGGAGGGAGAGGGGAAAAAAACAAAAAAAAATTTTTGAAAAGTGTCACAGTGGAACCTAATACTTATTACTCTAGTAAAAAATAAATAAGAATAAAAGTTCACATTAAAAAGAGATGGGGTTTTATGATGTGATTAAGCTATGGGAATGGCTTATTGGAGGTGGAATCGAGGCCCTTATAGAAGAAACTTCACACAGCAGTAGGCTTGCTTGCTGGTCCACCTTCTACCAGGGTAAGGATACACCAAGAAAGCCCTCACAAGACATCTGTAGGTCCATTCGAAGCTTCATATGGACTTCCTAGCTTCCAGGACCTTAAAGTTCTTTCTAAGTTACCCAGTCTCGGGGGTTCTGTGATAGCAGCATGACAGGCTATGATAAGCAGATGCTGAACTCTGGGGAAGGAGTCTGCAGGTAAGAGGAGCTGGGAGCAGTTCCAGGGCAGGTGCTGGAGGGCAGGTCTGGGGTGAGGTGATCACCCAAGCTTGTGGTACACCCTCCCTAACAAGGATCTTCTGTCTTCAGAACCTCTGACATGCTGAGCCAAGGGAGAGCTCCAGGACCATCTATCTCCTGGTCTCTGGATGATCGCACCGCACAACATTCTGTCATTCTGTGAAGGGCAGGAAGCAGATGCCTGGATTTTACTCCATTACTGCATGGCATCTTGTTATTTCTCACGCCACAGTCCTGCCATGATAAATGTGGCTAACATCCAAGCCACAAGGATGAAAGGAATGCCCAACCTCTCCCAAACTTGTACATCTTTAACCACTCCAACTATTGACATCTGATTTTAACCAGAGCAGAAGAAAGATGTGATTTTTGGATAACAGTTTGTACAATTGCCGATTGAATCCTTGGACCAAAGATAAACTCTCTGAATTTCATTCCTAATGACTGACTCCCCTAAAGTTTTCATCATTCTTTTTGTCACTAACAGCTCAGAGAGCTGATGAGAACGAGTAATAGAACCTTGAATTGGATTAGTAAAACTCATTTATAAAGTATTTTTATTAAGGTATTCCTCTATAACATAATACACTGGTCCTTCACATACAGAAATGAAATGTACAGATGTAATGTGGCTGCAATGTTCTTGCTTCCTGCTCATAAAAAGCACGCTGCAAGAGAATTTATGTGTAGTGTCTGCTGTTGACGTGCCTGCTTCTTCTTTATTTCTTTCTTTCGTTTCTTTCTTTCTCTCGGGGTGGATGTTGCTACTGTGACGGAATAAAGCAATCGACTGTATGGAAGTATCAATCTGGGAAGCTGAAAATTTGGGATCAGGAATGTCTACATTCTTTGCATAACCTTCAATAAAATTTGGAACTGAGAGAGAAGTCCTTTCCCCCTCTACCCCCAGGCAGTCTTGTCCTCCACAAAATCTGACACAGAGCACATCATGGCATGGGGGGAGATGGCTGGGGCTTCCGTTTGTCAAATGTGTCCCCAAGGAGCTCAGCCCTTGTTCTCAAAGCTCTCGGCTAAGAAGGCAAGAAAAGTTATGAAGCAATTTCTAGCTCTGGAAAAAAAAAGTGCACTTGGAAAATGTGAGGGGGAACCTCCTATTAGGATCACCTAGAAAGGCTGGACAATATGCAGTATTTTTAACATGCAAGGCTAAACATGCAAGAGATCCATATAAATGCCCCCACACACCATATACACCACACACACACACACACACACACACACACACACACGTACGCGCAGGTATGTATATCAAAGTTAATGTCTTAAATACTGTGGGACCCAAGTTTATTCTGCCACCCTTAAGCTAAGAAATTAATTTTAAATCAGTTCCATGTTGAAAATGTTCATATCCCTGGTGTAGGCAGAAGCAGGTGCATAGCTGCTTTGGACAATTAAAGATGCACAGGCCACTTCTTCTTGGAGAAAGAATACAACCCTAAAGTGGAATAAAAGTTTTAAAACTTAAAACACATATTTCATGGATTCCTTAATATTTTCTTGGTATCTATACACACTAACACCCACATAAATACACATCCATCAGAAAACTCCAAAGCTAGGATCTTCAGGTGAGAGAGAATGCAACCTTTGTCTTTCTGAGCCTGGGTAACTTCACCTCTGATATTTTCCAGCTCCATCCATTTTCCTGCAAACTACATAATTTAATTTTTCTTTATAACTGAATAAAATCCCATTGGGTATATGCATCACATTTTCTTTATCCATTCATCAGTTGATGGACATCGAGGCTGATTCCATTTCATTGCTATCATGAGTCAAGCAGATGGGGGAGAAAAGAGGGTGAGGAAGGGCAGCCCAACTAAGTATGTATGAAAATTCCATAAGAAAACCTGTTACTTTGTAAGATAATTCTTCTAAAAAAGTAAAATTTTAAAGCTGTAAAACATACATGAAGACATCAAATAACTATCATGACTTGAAACTCAAGAATTTTATCAAAGGGAACCACAATTTTAAAAAGGTATAAATATAATTAAAATAAATATCTAATACATATGTGTATTATATATGTATGAAATATGTAAGTAAAACATTGAGGAAAAATGCCATATAGTTTGGAAAATAAAATAACCAAATAGTCCTTTTAGAAAAAAAAATGTTCATATAAAAAAATAACAGAGGGGTTCAGTAATATGTCATTTAAGTAAAGTGAAACCTAGTGAATTTAAAAGACAGATTTAAAGGAACTGAGCAGAGTGCAGTACAAAGAGAAACAAAGATAAAAGATGTGAAATTGGAGCTAAGAGAAATAAGCGTAGAAAGAGAAATTTTAACAAACAGTTGATGGGAGTTCCAGGGAGAAAAAGAGAGACTAGCAGAAAGATGATAACCAAAATGATGGTGTCTAGGAATGTTCCAGAATTTAAAACACAAATCCCCAAACATGAGAAAAATAAAATCATATTTGTACCAAAAACAGATGTATAAATGATTGTATCTTAGCTACAATGAAAATGATGAATACAAGAAATAAAAATACTATCCAAAACCATGAATTCTAAAAGAGTTATTTTTTTCAAAAGCAAAAATAAGTAAACATAAGAATAAAAATGTTTAAAATGCTAGAGGAACACACCATTTTTAATTCTATTGAAATAAACTATTATTTAGGAATCAGTTTAAAATTCAGTTCATCACTCACACACTGCATTATAAATGCTATAATAAAACCCGTTAGAAAGAAAGTGAATCCAAATAAAGGAATAAAATTAAAATATTCTAATCATATGTTAATGTACACAGCTCTTGATAACTGATTCTGGAAGTGAAATGGGAGAGGGAGTGTTGAGACTTGAAACTTCTGAGTTAACTTATATTATCTGAAGGAGAAAAAGTGGTATTCACTTTAAATGACAAGTCAGATCTGGTGGAAAACATCACAGGTCATCATTAAAAAGAGCAGGCAGAAACTGTAGTGATTCATGAAGAACTTCTACCCTAGTGTAGCAGAAGCAAACACATAAATAAAATCTATTTAAGGAAGAGAAGGTAAGGAAGAAGGGGTAGCAAAAGAGAGTAGGGCTAATAAACTACACATAATATGATAGAAAGATTTCCAAATATGGCATAGCAAAATAAATATAAATAGCATAAAATTTCTAGTTAAAGGGGAATGACTCTCGAGCTAGATTTGATTTAATTTTGTGTGTGTGTGATGTGATGTGTATGTGTGGCATATTCACGTGTATGTACAGGTGCATGTGTGCACATCAGGTTACTATATCACCCATGTACTTGTTTCTTTGAGATGAAGTCTCTCACTAACCCTCAGTGACTTTTTTTCAAGTCACCAAGACACGATTCCCCAGTTTCTGATCTCTGACCCCTATGGACTGGTGTTAAAGAGGTGTGTGGTCATGCCCAGCTTTTAACATAGATACTGAGGAATTAAAGTTGGACATTCTCAAGTTTAACTCAGGTTTGTAGCCAAGAGCTCTTCTCACTAAACCTTTTCTAGCATAGGTTCACGCTAGCATAGGCTGACCTGGAACTCTGTCTGTAGTCCAAACGCTCTGAACTCATGGTGATCCTTTTACCTAAGCCTCCTGAATGCTGAGAATAAAGACATGAATCAGCATGCCTGGCTAAACTGGATTTTAAAAAATTAAAATAAAACACAGTAAAATACTGCCTGTACGAGAAATGCTTACAAATACTGAAAATATAAAGATGAAAAAGATATATCAGTCAAAACCAAATGAGAATATGGTCAGGATTAATTGTGGGTAGACAGACTCTGGAGTTGGGGAAATGGCTGTCAGTCAGGTGCCTGCTGGGCAAACATAAGGACCTTGAGTTCAATTCCCAGAACCACGTAAAAATATCAGGCAAGGTGGCACATGTTTACACTTTCAGCACTGGAAAGCAAAGCTCACCTACTTGGTGAGCCCCAGGTTAATGAGAGACCCTGTCTTTAAAAAAAAGTGGGGGACAGCATTTTTAGGGAATAATGTGGTCATACACACACACACACACACACACACACACACACACACACACACACACACTGGAACAAAGGTTTGAATCCAAGCTTTTATCCTATAGGTACATGACTGGAAGAATATAATTATTAGTCTCTGTGTACCTGTTTCCTTATCTGTGAAATGAGGATGATCATAACATCTACCTCATAAAATTTAGTTATTTTATGTTACAGCAGATAGTTGATACACTTGAAGTGTGAGCTATAATGACTATTATTTTATGTGAACATAAGACTTTCAACTGAAAAAAGTGGGAATATAAAGAAGTATTATAAAACAAAAAAGGAACAATTCACCATATCAAGATGTTAATGGGCCCAATATTATATATTTTAATCACAGATGTACATGGATGTCTGTTAGCCTATTTTCTGTAGTTGTCTTTTTGGAAATATGTACTAATGAAAAAAATCAAGCAAACCAAGCACAGTGGTATACTCGGGCGGCTGAGGCAGGAAGGTCAGGAGTTCAGAACAAGCCTGAGCTCCATAGTGAGCTGAGGCTAGTTTGGGCTGCATGAGACCTTGTATCAAAAATTTGTATATATACATATATTAAAACAAAACTGAGATCTACTCTGCCACTACTCAGTGCTATTGTCCCTGGGCCTGGCTTTGACCAGATCTACTAGGGAGAGCCAAGTGTGCCATCTCCACAGAAGATGAAGGACTAACCACAGATAGTGGACAGAAGTCACAGATGAAGATGACTGAACAGCTGAGTGGGCGAGTCCATGCAGGTGAGAAGCCACTTCTCCTGTAATATCAAGAAATATAATAAAATACTCAGGGCAGGAGCAATCCTCTCATCATGGAACCTAAGGATGAGATTCAGTTTCATCGGTTATTTATTTATTTATTTATTTGCAAGCAAAGAGAGAAGGAATGGGCCTCCTGCCACTGCAAATGAACTCTAGATGCATGTGCCACTTTGTGCATCTGGCTTTATGTGGGTACTGGGAAATCAAACCCAGGCTGTCAGAGCTTTTGCAAGCAAGCACCTTATTGGCTGAGCCATCTCTCCCATCCAGTTTCATTGTTTTATATGTTCTTCTTTTATAGCTGTCACCTGAGCTATTATCTTAAATGTGGGTTTGTTCGTATTTTCTCATACATCAGAAGGAGCTGCCACCTTCTGGAGCTTTTACTGTTATTGGGGAAAGAAAAGAAGAATATACTAAGGTACTTGCTGACTCCTAAAGCACCCATGCATTTTTCTCTGGCAAGATAAAGCAAGTCACATGGTCATACCTACCTACAAATGAACAGAAAAATGCCATCTTACAATATGCTGTACTTGTTAGGAAGAATTGATAACAACCAAACATATGTTGTCTACTCCCATTGGAAGGAATCCACTCCAGGTGTTAACTTTATTTTAAAGGTTTTCTTTATAAAAAAAAGATTTATTTATCTATTTATTTGCAAACAGAGAGAGAAGAGAGAGAGGGAGAGAGGGGGGCACACCAGGACCTCTAGCTGCTGCAAGCAAACTCCAGATGTATGCACCACTTTGTGCATCTGGCTTTATGTGGGTGCTGGGGAATCAAACCCAGGTCATCAGGCTTTGCAGGCAAGCGCCTTACCTGCTGAGCCATCTTTCCAGCCCTAAAGGTTTTCTTATAATGATTCAGTCTGCCTGTGCCAAGCACTGAAGATAGAGCAGCAAATAAATCAAAATCTCAGAGCTAAGACTCACATCACAGTCCTTGCTCAGCTAAAATATCTCCATTCCCTTTGCATTTTGAGATGCATTCAGCAAGCGTTTCCTAAGCATCTACTCACAGGCACACTCTGCTTTAAGCTGGGTGGACCCGCCCACTATGAACACTTGGCATGGGTGAGACAAGAATTATTGGTGTTGTAAATCTCAGAAGTCTGCTGATTGTTGCTGGCTAGAGCATAACCGAGCCTAAGCTGACTATATCAGCCCCAGGGACAAAGGCATTTCTGTTGTCCCAGAGCCCCCACTGTAGTTTGGCTAGCCATCAAAGGAGAGCCCAAAGCAGGGGAAAGGGCCACAACACAGTGCTCACATAGAACTAGGAAGTGCAGGACAATCAAAGTGGGCAGCCTCACCGAGATGCCTCCCAGTGATTCTCAAACTAAGAAGCCCTCAAGGGCTTCAAAGGGTGCTTCAGAGACCACATTGAGAACGAACAAGACGCCACAGCCTCCCTTGCTCCTCAAGCAGCTTCATTTACATAAATTTTATACATATTCAGTATAAAGGGTTCTACTCTTCTAAGAAGGGAAGAAGGGCAAGGATTCAATAGTCTTGTTTGCTACCTACCTATCTATATAGTCTCTCTACATATGCATATAGACATATATAAAATATATGTAAGAAAACAAGCATGCAAAAAAAGTCATTTCCCAAGATCACAAGGTGAATTAGAAACATGCCAACCCCTCTGTCCGTTTTAAATTCAATAGTGCTCATTGGGGTTTTTTTCTTATCTTTTTAATTTACACGGAGTCTGCAGGGCATGCTACCAAAACAAACATTTGAATGTCAGTGGGAAAAGCTAATCAATGGGCATTAGCACCATATTCACAGAGGAATCTGGAACCTTTTCCCAGCTAGTCTGAGGAAGAGCATCACCACTTGGCTTGAGCAAGACGCAGGGCCTTTCCTCTCAGCTCCTGGCCATCACTCAGGCTCTGCAGGCACAGGCCATGGCTGCAACACTCTCTTTGACCTCATATTCAAGATTTCAGAAAGGGCTCGTTGGGGGAACAGTGAGTGCAAAATTGCAGGCCAGTTCTGTGTACTGTGGACAGAGGCAAAACAGACAACCTCCAGGGAACAAAGATATTTCAGAGGGAATATCCAGAGAGTTAATATATACAAAGGCTGGTACGACACATCAAATGACCAGAAAAAAGAATACATCAAATATCCAAAATTTCAAAGGAGTACAGCACCAACAATCAAACCTTTGTCTCTCTTCCAGCTATTAAGTGTTATACACACTTCCTCACTAAATTCATCAGAAATGCAAATGATCTATTTGATCTGTTCTTTGCCTGGCAACTGACATTTATTTTCACATAGTTTCAGATCTATACAAATCATTCAGACACACAAGAAAAAAACCGAGAGTTTACCAACCAGACATTTAAGCATTCATGGCTTTCCCTTCAGGCTTTAGTTCCTTAAAAAAAAAAAAAAATCTCTAAATTAGCTGCGTCTGCAGACTTGCCTCCCTTTTCGGTTTTACTCTCTGCTGTGCCAGAAGAAAGCCTGCTTAAAGGGGTTGTACAAGGCCAGGCAGCAACTCTCTAACCCACTCTTACTGCCACAACTCTGGAAATCTTGTTCCCAAGCTCTCAATGAGCTGCTGGCCAGAAGCTCATCCTCCCCGCCCCCCAACCCAAGACCTACTGCGCCCACAGCAGATGTTGACTTCAGACCGCAGGGAAGCCTTCGGATCCACTAGCAGTCAGAGAAATCGCAAAGACTGGTCAGTTACTGACCTTCTCCATCAGAGAGAGAGGTTAGTAGAAGCTTGTCAGCTGGGAGGTTGGGATCCATAACTGATCCCATGCACTGCCCCCCCCAAAAAAAAACTCCTCATGGAAATCCCTCATGTCGTGTATAAAATCACAATAGAACCAAGCAGTGAAGCCCCTGATCACAGCCAACAAGGGCAGCTGCATGGTCCCATGGCTTTCCAATGAAATCTCCCCATCCTTAGAGAAATTGGTGTAAATACCAGACGGACCTATATCCTTTATAGCACACTCCACTTCCCTCACCTTGGTCTTGGCTAAACATTTCTTCATTCCGACTGGAAAGAGTATTTGAAGGCAGACACCTTTCCCCACTGCGTGTACAACCCGTGAACACAAACACCACCTCCCAGCAAACTAGCTAGCTTGAATGTTACAGGAGTCACACCACTCAACCGCCTGCCGAAGCTCCCCGCACCCCTGCGGAGTGGACAAATGATTACTTTGCTGGTTTGGTGGCCAGCAGAGAGTCATCGCCTTGGCAGGGAGGGCTGGCGGCAGAGCAGGTGGGCAAGGCTGCATTCATTCATAGGCAAGTGAATGAATGAATGAATGCACGCACCCCGCTGCCAGGCCTGGCTGCCCCGTTTGCTGGCAGGTGGAGTTGGGCATCCTTATCTCCTTGGGAAGAAAGACGCTCCCTTCCACGTCAACGTGACTGGAAATCTCAATTTAAGAATGGATGCACAGCAGGTCGGGTCTGTCGGTCTGGCGTTTGTCCAGCTTTGCACCTTACTTTGGGCCTCTGTGGGTCAGGCTTATTTAACCCTCAAGATGCTGTTTTTGGAAACAAATTCTCAACCAGGAAAACTTGCCCTAAACTGGTCTTTGGCTGTTGTTTCTCTTGTCTCATCCCTTCACCAAATATGGGCAAGTCTAGCACACACACACACACACACACACACACACACACACACACACACACACACACACACCTACCTTTCCACCATACCACCTAGTACAGTGAATAGGATCCCGCGCCCTGGTGGCCCGCAGTGGTCAGGAACTGAGCGCAGACCAGAGGGATGCCCGCAGCCCTGGGCTTCACGCCCCGCGTCCCTGTGCACTGAGCGGGGGCACACGGCGAGCACACCTTGCACATGCACACACAGGCGCACACACAGGCACAGGTGCGCTCCTGTCCCCGCCACTCTACGAAGTTACCTCCGAGACGGTCCCGGGGTGCTGGGCTCCCCAGTCCCTGGCGGGACTCTGGGGCGGTGGTCCACCTGGCCTCCAACGCCGCGCTTCCGGAAGGTTCCTGAGCCGATGGGTCCCCCAGCCGGAGCTCTGCGCCTGGGGCGGCACCCCTGGGACGGAGTGTCTGCGGCCACCGCAGCGCGGGGTCCCGAGCTGCCCTCACCGGCGAGGCGCCCACTAACCTGCAAGCTGGGCTGGGGCTGGCGCGCGGGGGCTCTTCGGGGACCGCGGGCAGCCGGTGCCCGCTCGCATGGCGCTGGGGCTCGCGGTGGCACCGGGATGCGGCCTCAGCCCTCCAAGCGGCCCCGGCCTCGGTCTCCGCGGCTCAGCCGGTGCCACCACGTCACGGGCCGGGAGGCTGTGGGCAGCGCGGACCGAGAAGCCGGCGGTGGAGGACCCGGCTGGGCTTCTCCATCGCTGCCCTCCGGGGCGCGCAGGCTGGCGGGGCGCACGGGCGGCGACTGCGCTCTGCCCGGGGGCCCGAGGGGCGGGCCCGGAGAGGGGCGCGGCGACTGCGCCGAGGGCGTGCCTGGCCAGAGGCTGCCTCCTGGAAGAAAGTGGGTGCGGGCACCCCCAGAGTCCCAGGAAAACGATGTCTTTGGCGTCCCGGGTAGCGGCGGCGGCAGTGCTAGGGGGCAAGAGCGAGCTGAGGATGTGAGCTGGAGGGAGCCGGGTTACTGGCCGGGGCCACCCGCCGGACTTCAGGTCTCCCTACTTCCCCGTGCTGAAGGTGACTGCGGCCCCCAGTGGCAGAGCTGGGGCTGATGGTGTCCTCGGCCATCCCGGGCTCCCGGTGCCCTTCCGGGGCCTCCAGCTCTGCAGCGCTTTGTAAGGCTAGGGCAAAGTGGTCGCTTCCCTCTGATTCCCCCCCTCTTGGCTGGTGTCCACATTGGCACCTAGCCTGGAGAGACTGATGGCCACGTGAGAACCTCCTCCCAAGCATACACACACACACACACACACACACACACACACACACACACACACACACGAATGGATTTCCAAAAGTCCAGCGAGATAAATGGACCAGATCTTTCCCAAGTAACCGGGTGCGCTGCAGTGGGACAGAAACGCAGCCACTGCCTCTTCTGCCACCATCTATACAGATGGTCTCTCTGCCTCTGGGAAAGTCACGTCTACAGCACTTCGCAGCACAAAAACGGAGTCATAGTTTCAGACCCAAAGAATCCCCCACTGAATGGTGGAAGAGTTGGCCCAGGAGATAGAGCCCCCCTCCGAGGGCTGGGGAGCGAGGCCAATATGCTGGCTCTTGATACATCTTTGAGACCTGTGGTCTGAGCGCTGGCCTGGAGGAAATGTCCATCTTCATAGCAGGCTCCCTGCATGCGCTGCCTGGCTGCTGCTGGTGACAGCGCTCCAAAGTGAACCTGCTTAATACACGGATACTTTAAATGATGCCTCATCAGAGTGCTAAGTGTCACCAACTAGATTCTCCCAGAACTTCTTGTTCTATAGCCCATTTCCCTCTGTATCTTACTAGGAGGCGAGATGAAAGCCAGATAGGAAGGGCAAAGGTAGTTGAAAGGGTGAAATAGATGTGCCCATGGATTTTGAATTTGTAAATAATACTGTCTCTTGGTCCTAAGGCTATGGGAGTCAGTCAGCTGTCCATCAGTATAACGAAAAATTGTTAGCTCACAAGGGAAGGCAAAGGTGAGCCACCCCACCCCCACCACACATACGTCTGAGAAAGAAGCTTGTCTGCAGACAGCTGAAGAGAGAGCCTCACAGGGGCAGGGCCTTGTTGCTCTCGAAGCTCAGGGTAGGTTGTTGAAGATTTCAGCCAATAGATATTTCTCCCCAAGCTAAGATTGGTAACACCCTGTGGAGCAATTAGGACAGGAAGCAGGCTATAAGATTTACGACCCCCCCCCTTTTTGGCTATTTTTCTCCCATTTTTCTTCATGAAATACCAGCACACAGACCAAAATCCAGAAGGAAATAAAATAGCTTACTAAAAGCTCAAAATAAAAAAGTTTATTTTCTCCTTTAGTTCAATAAATACCAAGAGTGGGGGGGGTGAGATGTTGTTATTTTATTTTGTTTTTATGAAAGCTCTTTCTGCAAAATAACGTTTTAATTTAAAGAAGCATAAGAGGAAAAATTAGGTATCTGATTGTACAAGTCACTTGGTAAGCATCTGATCATACAAATCACTTGGTTCTGCCCAGAAGTAAATCTCTGAGCTACTGTTTCATCTAAATCTACCATTGAAGCACCCCTTTAAGCCTGGTGAATATGCTTCTCTTTCTCAATTCGCTTTTCCCCAAAACAGACAGAGTGGATGACCTGGATAGTTGTTACCTAAAGGCCATGTGTTACAGGCTTGGGCCCAGAGTAAGTGTCTCTACGTGGAAGCTAGTGGAATGTTTAGGGTCCTTAGGCCATCAGGACATACCCTTGAAAGGAATTGTGGGACCTTGGCCTCATCTCTCTTTTGTCTGTCCTGGTTATGAAGTGAGAAGACAGGCAGAATGCAGCAAGCCTCTCATGCAAACTGCTCCTAGACTAGTCCCAACAAAGTTCTTTCTCACTCTCATTAGCCAAATCTCGCAGTCCATAGTTCTTACTGCATTCCGGTCTTTTCAGCTCTGACCAGAATAGTCCATGAAGCTGTTCTTACAGCACTGCAAAGTGTTTCTTAGGCCATGACTTCAAATCCTTCCACATTTCTCCTGCAAACAGTTCCAAATGGCCAAAAGCCACACAGTCAGGTTTCAACTAGTAATGACCGCACTTCTCAGTACCAATTTACTATTGCAGTAACATCTAATTGCTGCAAAAAGAACCCAACAAAAAGCATCTTGTAGAGGAAATGGTTTATTTTGGCTTACAGACTTGAAGGGAAACTCCATGATGGCAGGGAAAATGATGGCATGCCCAACATCAGGTGGAGCTGGCTATAAAACCCATAAGCCTGCCCGCAGCAACACACCTCTAACAAGGTTCTAATTCCCAAATTGCCATCATCTGGGACCAAGCATTCTGAACACATGTTTATGGGGGACACTGGAATCAAACCACCACAGGTAAGTGAAATTTTTATTTTTATGTGTTTATATTTATTTTTAGTTGGGGAGCAGAAATAAAGAATGAGATAGAAGCAGAGCACCAGACAACTAGTCATGAATAAAACCAGCATCTGGAACCATTTAGTGTCCATTTTTTCCTGTTCCTAGTGCTGTCCCATCCAGACCCCCACAGTTTGCTTCCTACCGTCATGATTAAAAGTATTAAAAACCAATGTGGGGTTGTAAGTAGCTTCCATGTTGCTAGAATGAATATCCAAACCATGCAGATATGAGCATCATTGTAGATGTCAACAAATGTGTATGGCTCTGTGGGTGACAAAAAGAAATCAGGGAGGTAAGGAGGAAGGAAGGAAAGAAGAGAGGAAGGAAGGAAGAGAGGAAGAAAGGGAGGAAAGAAAGAAGGAAGGACCAGATGGGGGAAAGGAAGAAGAGGGAAATGGAATAGAAAAATAAAGAAGGGAAGAAGAGAAGGGGAAGGAAAAAGAAGGGAAGGAGGAGAGAGAAGAAAGGGAGGGGAGGGAGGAAAGAAGGAAGAAGGAAGGAAGAAAGGGAAAAAAATAAACTTGTATCTTGGACCTCTAAGCTGTATCAATGAACAAGAAATTTGGCCCAGGGAAATGTTGCCCTCCTCTGGACCTAGAGGGTAAGCTGCAGCCTCCTTTTGACTTCGCAGAGATGTTGCTTTGCTGGCTGACCAAATGGCAGGCAACACAATCCAAAAGAAAAAGAAAATCGGCATGGATGCATATAGATAGCACTTAGCAGCTTGTTTCTCTCCAGGGCAAGTCAAGAATCCTGCATCCTCAGTGCTTCTGTATGTTCTGTGATTGTTACCCATCAGTACAGTGCTTACCCAGGGCTTTCTTGATCCCATCCTATTAAACCTTATGTGTCCTGTATTATATCTAAGGACTTGAGAGAATTTATATCAAGCAGAAATAAATCTCAGGGATTAAGACATTGGTTTCAGATAATAGAAAACTAGCTTCTACCCTACGACTTTATCTCCTAAGGAAAGAATTTTGCTATAATACCAACTCCCAGAGGAACTTCATCACTGCCAGGAATTTAGGTACAGAAATAGGTTTATGAGGCACATTGAGCGAGGAACAGAACAGAGTGGTTCTCCAGCTCTACCTCCTTGGCTGCAAGTCCAGTGGGAAGACACTGCTAAGAGCAGACTGCTGATCATGCAAATGGGGTCCAGAAGGAACTGTGAACTTCTGAGCCATCCTGTGCAGATCTGAAAATAGAACTGAGTTCTTCTTAATGCAGCCCAGGGTTCACAGTGTGCATCTTCCCAGATTTCCTGACCTGCTCTGTCAGGGGTGGAGGTAGAGCATGTCCATGCTATCCAGGAACTCTCCCAGATCCAATGGAGACTAGGGACCCCTGTCAACCCACACTGAGAACCCATGGTCACCTCTAGAAGGAAACAAGCTAGATAGGCTACAATTTGATTTCTCCCTGGACCACTGGGTTCTACTTTTCATCTTTGCAAATGGCCTTTCTAAGCAGAGCTGCTGTGTGGAAGATCAGAGGATATTTACAATTATTACTATTTTTGGCTGCTTTTTTATTATCTTCTTATTTTTGAGGAAGCTGCCATTGTGATCTTTTTAATTCCTTTATTAATTTATTAATAAATTTATTAAAAAATTATTAATTTTGTGTATGTGTGGTATATGCACATATGTGCACAGACATGCATGCCCCTTGTGCACACCCACAGAGGGCAGCGTGGAATGTTGGGTGATCCCCACTATCACTGCTCCATGATATTTCCTTGAGACAAAGTTTTTCATTGAACTTGGAGCTGGTAAAAATGACTGATGGAGGAGCCCCATTGATCCTCCCGTAGCCACCCACCTCAGCACTGGGTAGCCACACCAGGCCTTTTACATGGGTATAGGGGATCAGACTTGGGTCCCCATGCTCATATAGTAAGCATGCTTACTGCTGAGCCTTCTCCTTAGCCCTCATTGGGACATTTTGATGGATCCTCTTCTGAGCCTTGGCAGCAGGGGCATGGGCAGATGGTCTTGACTTGGCTAACCCAATGCTGTTGTCTGTGGTTGTGAATCTGAAACCAACCATAATGTCACAGAATCCAGTGACAATTTGTCCATTGCTCCAGCCAGTGCTAGTGGCATCTAAGGTGCAGTGTCCTGGAGTTGCAAGGGTAACAGAGTCCTAGTCCTAAACAGGTATTTTTTGTGGCATGACGTTGGTTGGGAATCCAGTTGACCTTCTTTCCTTCCTCAGCTTTTTTTCTGGTTCCTATGCATTTTCCAAATTTTGTTCTCTGATTTTACTATTGCCTTCCAATAAACTCCTTTCCTACCTAGGCAGACAGAGCCAATGTCCAGTGTTGGCAATTCAGAGTCCTGGTATAGGGGAGGTTGGCTGTCATGCCCTGGAAATACCCAACTGAGTTGGGACAGAATTTACAGGGTCACTAGGGATCCCACAACTTCCTGCTCTGTAGATCTAGAATGGTGTCACATGACATATAAGCCACAGTGTGGTACACTGAACAAGGAGACAGGAGGCTTGATTCCAGACCCATCTCTGGCTCTGTCTGTCACCTTGGTCCACAAGTGCTATACTCTCTGGCCTTCTATCCTCACCTATCCTGTGAGGCAGCTGCAAGAGGTGCTTTCTAAAACCTGAGCTGCTCTGACTCAGGATTCCTGGGATGTATAGAGGAGAGCCCCCAAACATCCTAGCCTCCAGCTTTTACTTCCAAATAAGTAAGGCTTCTTGGATAAGCTTTCAGGAAGGAAAGATGTGGGAGGGAAGCAACAGGAAGTGGCAGGAGGTTTCCTGTGACTTGAGTTCTTTAATTCCATCACTTGAAGTGAGGCAGGAGATTTGTTGTCCTGGTATAAGGATGAGTAGGGAAGGTTTAGACATTGTGATTTGAGGAACATAGTTCATTCTCACTATGTGGAGATTTCAGTGTCCAAATGGCCCGACAGTCATACACTTGCCAAGGAAAAAGCCATAATTTTCCCTTTCTGAAAAACACAATTCATAGATATCATCATTTCTGTTGAAAGACGAAAAGTTAAAACTTGAGTTTGAGAGAAATGTCTAGGACTTCTTTCTATTTATTCCTAACAGCACCAAGCCTCCAAGAATATCCAAGTGAATTAGAAGGCAAAAGCATTGAATTTCTGCAGATTTTGATCAATATTTCCCAAGCAGGAAAACAGTACCTGAAACAAGACACATTTACCAAATGATGTAAATAGTCTAATATTAAAAAATTACCTAACATGAATTTCAACCGTTTGTAAATCCCCCAGACTAATGGGCACTCAGTATATATTTGTGGGCTCATCTCTGAAATACCATAACATTTTATCTGAGCAGTTACCAATATGAGTTTGACATAACCCTCATAGCATCCTCATGATGGTACACAAATTTATTTCGTACGATTTAACCTGTTATTTACTAAATAAATAATAAATTAATTTATGTGTTTCCTTATCACAATTTGACAGACGGGTGAACCAAACACACTGTGAATGAAATGACTTCACCAAGGTCGTTTGGAGAAAGGGGATTCTCAAATGAATGCTGACCTAATCTTTTCTCTACTAGACCTAACTTCAGAATAAGGCTGGATCCTAATTCAGCATACTAAGTACCAAGGCCTGTGAAGGAGAATTCAATGAAGGGAAAGCTGATGGAGAAGAACACTGAAGAAAAGTCCCTCTCTGCTGTGTTCAGATTGCCGGTGCTCCCAGTGAGTGCTGATCTGTGGTAAGATACAGCCCAGCCTCTCCATCAGAAAGTCTGGGAACTAAGCCTCCTTCTGAGATTCCCATTATTTCCCTGGTGTTATCTGGAAGTCCCTGAGATAAACAAAACTATTTTTAGGGTTGGCACAAGTGGGCATGTCTCCAGGTTTTTGCTGAATTAACCATCTTCTGTATCGTATCAGGGCTGTCTGACTGCTGGACAGCCTGTATCATCTGGAATTATCTCCCAGCTCAGCAAAAGCAATACAGCCATGTTAGTAGTAGATCACATCTATTTGCATCTATTTGCTCTGTGAGCACCCTGGGCACCACAAAGAGCTTGAAAGAACAGACATCATAACCAGCAGCTAACAATTACTTGAAACATGTGACCCGGGGAACATCTTATCTTAAGATTTATCTTACTTAATCCTTATACAATTCTACCAGGTGATGTCATTGCTCCATGCCATAGCTGGAAAGTTGAAGTAGTGAAAGATTCAAATATTTCCCTAAAGTCACACCACTCATAAGAACCAGAGCAGGGATTTGAACTCAGGGAGTCTGACTGTAGAACTTATATTACGAATGACTCTTCACACCATGGTGACATATGGCTTCTGCCATCAAATGCCTCACTCTCCCTGGGAAAGACAGACACCAAGAAAGTCATTAGAACTCCAAGTGATTAGTGGGTGTCATTTGTTTGTTGTTAAATAAATAAATAGTTTAATTTATTGATTTAAAGAGGTAAAATGGTATATCCAGGACCCCCTGCCACAAGGACTGATCCAGATGGTACACGGAGGAGGATATCCAGCTGATTGGGGATGGGGAGGGGGACGTTGGGGAATTGGGGATAACAGCTCATCGTTTGCCCACTGAATAATGTAACACAGTATGGACAATAAATATATATTAAAAAAGAGGTAAAATGGTAAAAAATACAATATTCATGTTTTTATTATCTGTTTGCAAGCAGAGAGAACAGTGAGAGAGAGAGAGAGAGAGAGGAGAGAATATAGGTGTGCAAGGGCCTCTTGTCACTGCAAATGAACTCCAGATGCATGTGCCATTTTGTGCATCTGGATACTAGAGAATTGAACCTGGCCTGTCAGGCTTTGCATGCGATGGATAGGAATCAAGAGATGAGAAGACAGGCATAGCAAGGTGGAATTAAGAGTTGTTATTGACAGAAAAGCTCCCTTGGAAACAGAGAGAGTCCTGACTGGGTTGGTAGTGACTGTGGAAAGTTATGGGTTTTTAAAATTATTTTGGAATGTCCTTCCCACTTCCTTCCCTCACCCTTGGAATGGCCTTCAGAGAGTGCAGGCTCTGTTTCCTACTATTTCTGGATTAGAGATTGGATTTCCCCCCCCCCCCAACCTTGGTCCATGTCCTGTTTTGGTTCATGTGGAGATCTGAGCCTTATAACAAGATGTGATGTTATTTAGGGAAGCAGGAAACCCCACCAGGGAGATCCAGGCTTCACAGCGCTGCCCTCTTAGGGTACCCCAACAACTATTAACTGGGAAAGGGCATTTCAATGCGATGCCACCTAATTATGAACAAATGAACTTAACTCCTTTTGGAGGGGGCGTAGGAGTCCAAGGCAGTGCTTGGGATTGACAGCCCCTCCCTCTGACCACAAGGCTGTCTGGGGCAACACGGCAGGGATTTGAGAAGTGGTCCGATGTTCACTCGTTTCCTTTCTGACTGAGAACAGATCCTGCCAGGCCCTTCAGGGCCAATATGGCTTCTTCGTGCTACCTCAGTGATAGGCAGCTTCCTGGTCCATGGCATGTCCCCATCTATTCAGACGTCTACTATCTCTCCCCACTTCAAAACAGGTTCAGGCAGCTTCTCACCACTAGGATACCCACCCTTTCTCTCTGTGTTCCAAACATGATAGGTCAGCTTTTAGCCTAAGGTTGTGCCACCTTCCTCAGCTAAGAAGCCCTCTTCTTTCATCTTTTCTTTGTCTCATCAAAGATGGAGTTTGTTGCTTTTGTCCATTTGGAGCCCATTTCTAGGAGTAGAAGGTGGTTATCTACCCTAGAGCTTCCACACCGAGCTGTTCAGATGGAGCCTGACTGCTGTCACCCTCAGGAAACCTCCGCAATGGCTGAAGGGAAGACACCGATTTCTGGTAGAGGTGCAGGCAAGCTGCCATGAGGAGCAAAGCCTTTCTGGCATGTAGACAAGGAGAAGTGTCCGGGCCCTTCCTGTGCTGCTTACTTTCAGTGTTATGTCAGACAAGTGACTCTGTAACACTGTCACTTAAAACATGACGCTCAAGGAGCTGTGGCCTACCAATGACTACCTTCCCACAAGAGAAGAAAGGAATTGGAGCAAGCGCTTGGAGACTCCTATAGGACCTCAACAGGGTAATTTATGTTAATTATTTGTTTGTTTAATATTTATGTGTATGAATGCATTATACCATAGTGTACATGTGGAGATCAGAGGTCATCTCAGGGTGTTGGTCCTCTCCTTCCACTTTTTAAAAAATAATTTTATTTACTTGCAAGGAGAGAGAGAGAGAGAGAGAGAGAGAGAGAGAGAGAGAGAGAGAGAGAGAATGGGTCTGCCAGGGCCTTCAGCTACTGTAAACTTCAGATGCATGCACCACTTTGTGCATCTAGTTTTACGTGGGTACTAGGGAATCGAACTCAGGACGTTAGGTTTTGCAGGCAAGTGCCTTAACTGATGAGCCATTTCTCCAGCCCCATTTTTTTGAGACAGGTTCTTTCTTGCTGCTTTGCTACTGGGAAGGCCAGAATCGCAGGTCCATGAACTTTAGGATTGAACTGACACCACCACCTCTTGCTGTAGGATATTAGTCCAAATTTGCATGAGTGCTGAGGGTGTGAACTCCAGTTGGTGGAGCCAGAGCCTTTAACCACTGAGCCATCTCCACAGCCTCTATGTCTATTGAATTTAATAAACAATTCTTCATAATTTTGACATCTCTTCCTTGATTTAATTGTAATTTTCACTTTATTATGGTAATTTGTAATTGCTATAATTAATTTGATAATTATTAGTATTTTAATACATGGTACTATTGGTTTGAACGAATTGGAAGTTTGAAAAAAATATGGTGGTCTTTCCCATCCAATAGCTCTCTCATCGGTGCTGGGTAGAATACCCACTCTGACCTGAGGACATGCCACCATGTGTTCTGTAGGGTCAGCAGGACTTGAGACTCCAGATTACTTTGGAAGTGAACAAAGCTTAAAGTCAAATGTCAAAGTGCTCCCCTATCAAAATGAGAGATAAATGCTCATCTATCAAAACTGAAAGAGCCAAGATCAGGTACCAAAACCTGGTTTTGGAGCTCAGACACCAAAGTAGCAGCAGATAGTTGACAGATTGGCCAGAGTCAAGTATTGGATAAACAGTGTTGTCCATGGGTGGTTTCTACCTATTGGCTTATTGGCCTATTGGCATGTCTAAGTTAATGGGGTGGGTTAAGGACCCTTGTCTCAAAGCTGCAACAAAATATCAGACAAAAGTATCGTAAAGGCTTCTTTGAAATGGGCTCACACTTTGAGGGGATGCAGGCCAAGCTGTCAGAGAGGGCAAGGCAGCAGGTGTGGGTAGTAGCTGTTCATATTGTAGCCAAGAAGCAGAGAGAAATGAATGTTATTTCTGCTGCTCAGAGAAAGGAGATCAACCAATTAGCTGCTGTCCCTGCAGCAGCCCAGCCATGGAGGCTGACAGTTACCTCTGGGCTCCCTCTGCTCCCTCTCCTCTTTGCCCAGCATTCACTCACATGAAGCCACACCTTCCCACTGCTGTTGGAAGCTTTCTTAGTGGTTTCCCAATCAGTATTCCCAAACATATTTCTATATCAGGGCCCCTTCATCGATTCAAGGCTAAGCCTACCTACTGTGGGTATCTATTATAATAAGGGTATCTATTATGCCAATGTTATCTAGCATTTCTATGGAGTTTGCCATGGGCTGACTTGGGGACAAGGAAATAGTCACACCACATTAATTTTCCTAAAACAATCTTTCTTACTAAAATAGCACCTCATTTTGTCTCTCAGGAGGCTTGCTGTGTGACTTCAGACAACGGCCTCACTTCTCTGATCCCTTTTTCCACCTGCAAATGGGAGAATCTTGCTAAGATAATTTTAACTCCTTTCCAGTTTTAAATTCTCCAGATCTCCTTGAAACGCAGCAGTGTGTGACCAACACAATGAAATGTCTGGCTTCCTTGTTCTCATAAATATCTCCTAGCCTCCCAATCCTTTATCTCCAAGGAGAATCACATGACTAACCCTCCCCCTTCCCGTTCTCTACATTTACTCGTGGTATTACAGTAAAATTTCATTAACAGGGATGACATTAATATTAAATGTATAATAATTCTGTAACTGGATCAAAGTTTATCTTTGTTTAGTCCAACATGACTTCATGGAATGTGCAGATAAGCTGTGTCAATAGGACCAGCAAGTCAGTGTTCAAAATCCTTCAGAAGCAGTGAGCATTGGTCAGCAGGTGCACTTGTATCTACCAGGGACAAGCTTTAGCCCAGAGCATTCAAGCAAAGAGCCTGATGGTCAGGACTCTGGTCTGCTCAAAGCCTGGCTTCTTGCCCTTTGGACCTGCTTTGTGCTTATGCCACACTTTCAGAATTGGAAACAAAATTGTGTGCCACCTAGAAGAGTGAGTAACCACATTGCAGGGAAATTAAACAGTGAAACGGAGCTGGGGGATGGGGGGTCATCCAGAAACAGCCTATAAAAATGTCTAACCACAGCTGCTGCAGCCTATGGCTAGAACTCAGGAATAGAGCAGAAGGTACAGGAAATGAGCTGAGGAGAGCGCTCTGATTATGGAGTCCTTCCAGGGGCACTAAGTACCCAAACTCAGACACTAAGCCCCTGCAGCTATAGGGGAGAAGAGTGTCTGCAGCATCCAGATGTTACTAAGTACCAGTGAGTGATTCCTAAGCCCAGCCCAAGTGGAGAAATATTGTGCTGATTAGACAAAAATATTAACTGCACTTAGTAAGGCTTACCCTGCAGTGATGCCTGGAAGTATCTGAACGTAATGGACAGTTTCCTACAGTGTGTGTTCCACATACTTGTAACTGTTAAGGACTTGTGACAGTTTCAGGCAGGCTCCATAGACCCCCTCCCTTGAGTGGGAGGTGTCTAGCTAGAGCTCAAACCTAGGCTCTAAAACTGATTGGTCAGGTATAGACCAACCACCTGTCTCCCTGCTCACCTGGTGTAGGAAATACTCACTGAACAGATAATTCTGTCTCTTCCTCACCCACATGGCCTAGCAGAAGGACGTGAGGTAAGGTCCCCCCACCACAGCCTAATGGCCTCATGGCTGTGGTGAGGGGCTGGATTCCTTTCCCACACGAACCTTTCCTTCTCATGATCTTTTCTTTTCCTGCTTGTTTAACTAAATAGCATAGATTTTGTTAAAACCTCTCCCACGTGTTCTCCCCACACTGGTGGCTGGAGATCTCTGTAACTTCCCATTTTCCTTTAAATAAAGTCTCCCACTATACCTTATCCTCTGGTGGTCTATAATTTTAATTCTTTAACTTTATAGACAAGGATTCAGGTACTCAAATTTTGAGGTGCACTGGATTTTTGCTGGATATTATCTAAATTCTAATCCCCAGCTCTGCCTGCTTCATAATGAACCATATTGACCAAGAGTATTTGAAACTCAAATTCTTACATATGGAGTAGGAAGAACAGAAAAGAAGCCCCCTGCCAAGAAATGAATTTGGATAGAGCAACTGCACAATGGAGACATGTTAGCTGTCTCTACGGAGGGGTGTGCAGGGCCAGCTGAGCTCTTCCACTCTATCTGAGCTGCCAGTACAATGCCTGGCACCTGTTTATTTAAAGGAATATGTCCATGACTTTTCCTAGGGAGACATGACCAAATGCGTATTTACTCCAGATGGTGCTCTGATGGCAGACCAAAGAAATGATTGCACTCAAGCCTAGTTCACCCAGGTGAACCAGTAGGTTTGCCAGGATTACTGACAGGAGCATGGATGACCCCAAACAGCTTCTCCAGGATGGGTGATGACCTTCTGAAAGCCACATAAATAAAGTCACTGCCTCTCCTCTGTTAACCTTCCTCCACTCATAAACTCTAGCGCTTCCCAAGAGCTCATCTAGAGCAAAATGACATTCACATGGGATGGAGAAGTGGCTGGCATCTCCTCAGATGAGGTCTAATGGCCCTTCCCAACCCCTCCTTTAAAGTAAGATCTTGTGAAGGTCTTGTGCACATTATCACAGCTACTCTGTTTACCAGATGACAGTGGCTTTGTTGTGCCCAGAGGACAGTGTCCCACAGCAGAAGACTTTATGATTTCCTGAAAATAGGCAGATTTTTCCAAATTGCCTAGGGAAAGGGCTCTTTGGTAGATAGGGGGTGGGAGGTACGGATATTGGAACTAATATATTTTATATTATGAGGACTATTTGGACTCCACATTGTAGAGAGGAACCCTACATACACACTGTAAATACCTCGGTACATACATCCTGTTAATGGTGACTGTTCTGACTTAGCCTCTAGCTCAGGTGGAATGCAAGGCTGAGACTGCAGATATTAACCAAATGTTATGTCCTTTGCAGTGTCTGAACCCAGGTGCTTAGAAAGACGATGATAAAGGAGATATACGTGAGATGATAAGGACACCATGAAGCTCAGGGGCAAGACTAGGCACCTGACCAGACCAGGAGCTCTGCAATGATTGTTTCACCTCTCTGGAATCTGCTGCTGGCTGGGGATCAGATCACTGACTCTCTGAATAAAACAAAACTTAAACATTCCATTTATGCCACTGCTCATGGACATTTGTGTTGACCAAGCAGCATGAACTCTGGATATAGTGTGCCAGGCTATGATTGTGTCCAGGTGGCTGGGAGAGGATGCTGAGGAGACAGAGGCCACATAGGGCATTCGTGGATTCTCTACAAGATGATTCAAGCAAATGTTCTTGGAGGCTAGACAATCTTGTGAGGTACCTAAGAGCCATCTTCCACGCCCCAAGGGTATACGGCTGATGGTTTTGAACCTGTAGCAGTTATGAATATATTTTGGGTCTTATTTTCACTTCTCCTTTATATTCTAAATTCCTTCAAGATCTCAAGTTATTTCATAATGGGGTTTCCTCTCACAACCATGCTTGCTTTGAAAACCAAACTCCATGAGATGTTAGGAAATCTCTATGCTAACATGAAAAAAATAGTAAAGAAGAAAGAGAGGAGGAGGAGAACGAAAAGAAGAAAAGAAAGGAAATGAACAACATTCCCACATTCCCATCAGAGCACATTGCCATCATCAATGAGGTGAATCTATCCTGGTGAAATGAGACTTGTGAGGCGTGGAAAGAGATCACAACGCTGGAAGGCAACTTGGAATGTCTCACAACAGACAGCTGATCCTGACCAGCCTAGAATTTTAGCCAAAAAATCTGATCTATCACAAATCAACTCCTCCTTCCCAGATGTGTCAGGCAAGAAACTTGCCAGATGCTTGAAATATCAATGTGAGCTGACAATTTGGAGATGAACTAAGAATTTATGGATTTATTTAGAAAAAAAGTAGAGTGCCAAGCCAAGTAAGGTGCTTCTCCAAAAGCTGTGTGGATCAGCTTTAGCCGGAGTTGACGTTTCTAGTGTTAGGGAAAGGATTTTGAAAGCATGGTACAGTCAGTAGATGTGTTTTTAGACTCTTATGTGGGCTGAAGAGATGGCTTAGCAGTTAAGGTGTTTTCCTGCAATGCAGAAGGACATGAGTTCAATTCCTCAGTGCCCATATAAAGTCAGATGCGCAGGAGGACTCGTGCATCTTGAGTTCATTTGCAGTGGCTGGAGGCCCTGGAACAGCCTCTGTCTCTCTCTCTGCCTCTTTCTCTCTCTCTCTCTTTCCCTCAAATAAATAAATAAATAAATATATAAAATATATTTTAAAAAAGAATATGACTATGGCCTGAAAAAGAAATAACTATGATATGTTAAAATATACTCCTAAAGGAATTACTCATTACCAGTGCAACAGAGAAAATGCATGCGTATATAGCTAAGTATTGGAAGTTTGAGAGCAAAAGGAAAAATAATAGTTGTTGGATTTTTCAACAAAAGTTTCTTTAAAGGTATTTCCTTGCCATGAGAAGAATAAGGAGGAGAACCCAGAGAAAGAAGTTATTTTTCCACCACACCATGGGACAGTTGTGTGTTAAACCTGCTGAGCTCTCTCCAGGACTGTAGCTTGTTCTCTGCATACACACTTGTAATAAAATTTTCTTTCTTATTTCCTGGAGCACCTGTTTTATTATGGCTTGTGACATGTGCAGAGGCAAGCCATTGATTTGCAGCCCCCAAGGGCTTGGTCCAAGCACACCTACATTGAGTTGCTTCTGCTCACAATCCAAGCCAGCAGAGCTCATGCCCAAAGTCTTCCCACAATTTCAGTTGTACAAAAAGGTTTTAACCACAACTACCGTTGGTTTTTATTGCCTTCAAAAGAATTCAGCCTCCTCCCTTCATGGAAAGATAATAAGCAATTGCATCTATCCTTAAATCTGCACAACAAATGTAACCTAACTGAGAAATTGTTTAGAAGAAAATCTCCATTGATTAACCTGTGAGCTTTTTCAGGCTTTAGGGTATATTAAGACATTTTACTGGTTGCTTTATTGAAAGAAAAGACATAGCCTATTAAAGCCATTGACCATGTGCAACCTTTATAAAACAGGGCTTTTATCTCTGAAGTCATAACCTTCCCAGAAGTCTCTGAGTGGGGCTGTCCCTACTGCAGGCATCTCTCAGCTTCTGCCGTTCACACTGCTTTCTTGCCTCTGTGATGCTTGTCATGGTCACTCCCACTGGTGGCCTTTGTGTTTTCCTCCTGGGCAGCTCACCCTGATACCTCACCGGATTTCTCAGAGCTGTGGGAGGATCCTTCATGGCACCTCTGTGGATTCCTCATCTTGACACAGGTGACTTCAAACATCCCACCTATGTCTCTGAGCAGAGGAACCCCTAGATCTGTATCTTACTTTCTGTAGCCTTTCTGGAAAGCTTTGCATTGAATCATGATGAGATGCGTTCAAGTTCTAGGTCCCTGGGGGACCCCAGAATGCTAGGGCACTCAGTGTGTTCTACCTGAGCTAAAATGGTCTGCCCTCCAAGTAATTCCCTCATCTTACTTTAATTTGACTGAACCTCCAGAGGCAGTGTCATGGTTTGATCCAGGTGTCCCCCACAAACAAATGAATGCGTTCTGAGTGATCGATCCCCAGCTGATGGCAGTTCGGCTATTAGAATTTAGCTGGAGCTGTGTTGTTGGGGGCGGGATTATGGGGATTATAAACCAGCATCCCCTTGCCAGTGTTTGGCACACCTTCCTGCTGCTGTTTCCAGTGCTGTGGTGGAGGTGATGTCCACCCCTCTGCTCATGCCATCGTTTTCCCTGCCAGGATGGAGTATCCCCTTGAGTCTGTAAGCCTAATAAACCCATTCCTCCACAAGCTGCTTTTGCTTGGGTTCTTTCTGCGCAGCAACTAGAGAGCTGACTGCAACAGTCACACACCACCAGATGGAAGGTCCTGGATTAATATTTGTGAAACAGAAATGAATGGTCCAAGGAGGCCACGCAGTGTTGCCAGCACAGCAGGATCTCCCTGTCTGTGGCGGCTCCATCCTCATCCCTAGCCTCACACCTAAACATCCATGTCCACCCTATTGGGAGCCGCATCAGCCCAGCAAACCTCAGCTCAAGCTACACTTCTTTCTAATCTCTTTTTACCCATTGCCTATAGTTCTGTCCACTTTCCCCTGTCATTCTTACACCTTCAACCCCCATCAAGTTCCATATCTTTGCACATCATCTTTACTCTGTACTTACCACTTACTCATTTGTTACTCAAAATGTCACTGAGGATTTTCTATGTACCAAACCCGTGGGGGTAGAAAGAGCAAAGGCATAAACATAGAAGAACAGGCATTTGGATCATGAATGTACATGTACATTGCATACAAATATAAATAGCTCTGTGAGATGCTTACAATCAGTCATAGAATATGAACACTGCTAGCCAAGCAAAAAGAGAATTATTGGATGGTTGTGAGATTGCTTTCAGCACAAAAAGGAAGGCAGGAAAGCCCAGCACAGACATATTGGTACCTAATTGTAACACATGTTGAATTTCAAGGTTTTTTTTTTGGGGGGGGGAGTTTGTTGAGGTAGGGTCTCGCTCTAGCCCAGGTGGACCTGGAATTCACTATGTAATTTCAGGGAGGCCTTAAACTCATGGTGATCCTCCTACCTCTGCCTCTCAAGTGCTGAGATTAAAGTCATGTGCCACCATACCCAGCTCGAAAGAATTCCAACTTTTTGTTTCTCCCCTTACATTTCATATTCAGAGAAGGTATATGCATGTCAGTGGCTGTCCAGCCTTTGCCCTTAACTTGGGGAAGGAAATAATTAAATAATTCTTCCAGACAATACCAGTACGAAAGAGGTTAAAGTTGGATGTTATTTTGATAGAAAGTTAGAATAGGTGCTGAGTATCCTTTCTGTCTATTCCAGTTCCAGGCTCAAAAGTGTCATCAGGCCTGAGAAATGGCTCAGTTATTAAAGCTCTTTCCTGCAAAGTCTAACTACCCAAGGTCCATTCCCCAGTATCCAGGTAAAGCCAGATGCACAAAGTGGCACATGCATACAGTAGAAACTAGACATCCTGGTGCACCCATTCTCTCTCTCTCTCTCTCTCTCTCTCTCTCTCTCTCTCTCTCTCTCTCTCTCTCTCTCTCTCTCTCTCTCTCCCCCTTCGAGGCATGGTGGTGCATACCTTTAGTCCTAGCACTTGAGAGGTTAAGATAGAAAAATCACTGTGAGTTTGAGGCCAGCCTGAGACACATAGTGACTTCCAGGTCAGCCTGAGCTACAGTGAGACCTGACCTCAAAAAAAAAAAAAAAAAAAAGAAAAGAAAAGAAAAAGAAAATTCAAGTGTAATCACATAAAGTAAGAATAGCCTGATATGTTCAGTCCCATAAGTGAGTCATACCTCCCACTCTGCACAGTCATGGCAAGGTGGGCGGGCGGACAGGCGGGCGTTACACTTCCTCACCTCAGAACAGCCCAACACTTACATGTGCTTCTTTATGTCAACAAGACTGTCAGGTTCCCACTAGCAACTATATGGAGTCCATTCCCACGGCTGTCCCGTGTCTAGCACAGGATCTAGGTATGAACCCATCTTCAGTGAAAAATGAGCAGGGACCAGGGAAACACTCCTTATCTGTTAATTTCCTCTTCACATCATCCTGGGTTTATTTTGAGAAGATGATTACTCTAAGCAAGATGTTCATTGATGTTTGGGGAAGACAGCTCAGCTTGCAAACACAGGGCCTGTATTTGATACCCAGAACTCACATAAAAATGCCCAATGTGGCATGAACTTATAAGCCCAGAAATGGAGAGGCAGAAAAAGGTGGATCTGTATTGGCCAGTCAAAACAGACTTGGTAGGCCCAAGACCATTAAGAGATCCTGTCTCAAAATAAATAAATAAATAAATAAATAAATAAATAAATAAATAAATAAATAAATAAAAGGTGTCATAGAAAATGACACCTAAGGCTATCCCCTGGTCTCCATACGCACACACACACACACACACACACACACACACACCCCAAAACAAGAAGCTCATCGAAAGAGTCAACACTGACTCTGATCAATGTTTCCTGGCTGCTTTGGGGAGCACCTGCATGTGCTATGCTCCTTGGTGAACACGGAGCTCCAGAGTGAATCATAGAGCTCCAAAGATAGCTACCAATGTTGGAGAATGCTCAACTTGCCAGTGTTTTGGAAAGGCACAGGTACAAAACTGTAGCCCTCCGATGAGTCTCAAAGTTGTTCAAAAGGATAAAAAGATTTAAGTGCTGAAATTTGAAAGCCTGAACTGCCCAGGATAAAGTCTTCTACTTGCATGCTATGTGTTTAGTGGTTTCCTAACCTCTTTGGGGAAGAATTTACCTTTATGATGGCTTCAATTATCTTCCCCTAACCCTTCACCTGCTGGAAGTGAGGAATCCTTGAGAAACATAAGCACACTAAACAGGCTCTATGCTTTGTCCCTAGCTGGCTCCACGACTCCAGGTGAGTTACCTAACCTGCCTGCAACTATTTCTTTCCAAATACGTTACATGATTAAACTAAATGATTAGCTCCAGAATTCTGCAAATCCATTTGTCTTTGCTAATCATAAACAACCAGAATGTGTCTCTCCTTCGTGTTTTAAATCAGAAAGATGGAGGGGGGAGGGTGTAGGAGGAGAGGTGCTTGGAGATAAGGAATCAAACGAAACATAAGTCTGGGATAAATGTGATATTCCTGTCAGTATATTCTCATTTAAAATGCAGGACAGGTTCCTGAAAATCATTGTGATACACTTAGGAAATTATACTTTAGATTGAATTTTGTAAATCATGGCTTCTGATGTACAGCTGTCAACTTTCATTGCCATCTTTCCTCTTTACACTAGGAATGGTCATTCCATATGTACATCTCTGAGAATATGGACATGGCACATATATATCTCATATCTCCCCCTCCCAAATCCAAAGTTTAAATGTGTGTGGAAACATTCAAGCAATCTTCATAGGGCCCAAAGAGCAGGCATTTCCTTTAAATTGAGTTAGTGGTGTAATTTATTATATCAACTAAACCAATTTCCATTTGATTGCAGTGAAAATCCTGTCTGCTGCCCTGATTCCAAAGGCAGTCCTTGGCTGGGTCCATCACCGTCACCCCTGTAAGTGGTCTCTCCAATTAAGAAGATGCAATTAGATGACATGGTCACCATCTCCTGTACCTCTAGTAATGAGGATGGATGCTCCATTCTGGCTGACAGAATGGGCCATTTTCACACTTATTAATGACCTGAATGAGAACAAAATGCTTCATTTTCTTTAGGCTTGCTAGGGAGCTACTGTATTTAAAATCTTATTTATTAACCCGTGAGGATGATAAATGAAGGAAATACTATATAAGCCACTCTAAGCATATAGAATTGTGAGCCAGAAATACAGTCATATATTCCTCTTCTGAAAGTAAAAATATAGACTTCTAGTCTCTGGATTTACTTCCCTTGGAACATTTGTTTGCTTAATGGATAGGCAGTGAATGTGTGCTGTATAAAATTCACAGTGTACAAAAGGTGCATAAGGTACAGTGAAAAGTACCAACCCAATCAAGCATAGATTTTAATGTCCCAAAACTTGTCACCGGGTAATTACTTCACCTCTCTGGGAGCAACTAAGGTCACTCTTTTCTAGTAGACGCTATGGCTTATTTTCCAGCCAAGGAACATTGAGCTCAGAACAGAAAAATAATTTATCTACAGTCACAAGCAGACAAAGAGAACTCACAGTTCATCGATAGGCAAACGAGAACCTTGGTCTCTTCACGGATCCATTTTCATCCTTAGAGTTAGGGTTAGGGTTACCCAGTCCCAGAACTAGACCCAGATTTCTAGTTCCCAGAGATCTTTCTCTCGGAGTTCTTCCACCATCTCCCCTCCCACTCCTCCTATAGCTCTTCAGTTAAGTCCTTTTTTTTCCCCTCCATTTTCATCCTTACTACTGTCAGCAGACACCAGGCAAACTAGACATCCATCCCTACAGTGCAAAGATTGTCTAGTGAAAGCAGAAGGCTGGGAAAAAACATCCCCAGTGCTTTCATTTGACTAAAGAGCACAGAATATTAGTTTTAAAAGAGATAGATAGACATCTATTCCAACAACCTTGGTTTACACATGAACTAAACTGAAGCTTAGGCTGGGGGTGAGGGGAGCTGTCCAGCAAATTACTGTGGCGTGAGCCCATCCACATGATCTTTGGGCAGTGTTTTCAGTCTTTAACAATAGTCTGAATTCTTCTCACTCCGCCCCCAGTCTTGATCTCCTGTTTCCCCTGGCTATATTTGGGGCTTTGTGCCAGAGTTATAATGGAAAATGAAGGCACACATTGATTTCCTATAATGTTTTTATCTATAGAAGCTGGTGGGGACATCCCTTGGCTAGCAGCCGTGGCATTGGATATCTGAAAACCCTGAACTGGGAAGCCACGCAGAGCCTCCTGAGTGTGTGCAAATGAGCCACTGTTCTGGAGGAAAGCCTATCTGTGCACCTGCAGAGGTCACCCCTCACCCTGGCCTTGTTACAGCATACATCAGGCACTTGGAAGTGGGTTGCTAGGCACCAGGGTGGTTTTTTTTTATGGCCTTCTTAGTGATGCAAGTTACAGGCTTTCACAAAAACAATTACAGATGAATGCTTTCAAGAGCAGCCATGTACTCGAATTAACAAGGAAATCTATGTCGTGTTGAGTTTTCTCTTACTTTTCTAGTTTACATTGTATTTGGACAACATAATTACAGGGACCAAGAGGGAGGGGACCAGCAGTGTAAAAATGCAAACAGAGCTCTCTGAGCTCTCCTTCTGGTCCGTGGCACATGCACTCTGCACCTTCACTGCCTTGAGTCTCCCACTGGGAAGAGGCAAGAATTCTCACCAATCCCACTTTCAAGTTGAGAAAAATCAAGACCAAGAGAGAGCTCAACTGATTTATGCCAAGCTATTCATCAAAGATACCCAGTCCCAGACTAGGCCCAGATTTCTGGTTCCCTGAGGCCATTCTCTCTTAGAGTTCTTCCACCGCCTCCCCTTCCACCCCTCTTATAGCTAGCTCATGAATGAAGTCCCTTTTTTCTCCCCTCCATCTGCTGACACCTAAGCTTCCCTGGAGTGCCTCTATCAGCACTTCCTTTTTCTTCCTTCAAATTATGTTATCCATTTTAAATATTACCTGATGCTTTATCATTCCTACCACGTTGGGGGCCATAAGTTCAAAACTACTCAGTATCTAGGCCATAGAATCTGTGGGTCTCTGAAAGACACCAGGGTGACCCATGGGTGGAGCTGGACAGGCAGAGGCTCCAGTCCCAGAATAGGGCCTGAAGATCAAACCTGCATGAGGGTCTCTGAAGAAAGATGTAGCCGGCAAGGATTCCCGAAGATTTTCGCCCCTGTTGTGGCTTAGAAGGTCAGGATGTTAATAAGCAAATAATGATCGCTCCCATTTTATAGCACTTTGAAGTTTAACTCCAAAGTCTCACTTGACTTTTTTGGACAACACTGTAGTGTTATAGTACTATGTGTGACTTGCCCACGATCTCCCAGGTTGTACGTGGTAGTATTAAAAGGCTGAACAAACCAGTCTGGTGTCCTTCCAGAACATGTCCACTTTCCTCAGTTTCCTAGTTCCTCTCACCTTTCTTAGATTCATTATGGAGAGAGCGGGAAACTACCTGCCAGCTCCAGGGCAAGGCAGGCATGGGCAAACTCTTTCTATTAATAACCAAGCAACAAATATTTGACACTTTGTGGTCTATCATGTCTCTATAATGACTATTCAGTTGGGTTGTTTATCATGAAATTAGCTATGGTCAGTACACACACACACACACACACACACACACACACACACACACATTCCTGGGAAGAACGAGACCACATACTTAAGGCATTTTAAGAACTAACCAATTTGTGCTAATAGGAACTAAGAGTAGATGCCCTGGTATCTGGAGGGTTTGGGTCCCAGGCAGGAAAAGGTGACAAGGAGAAAGAAATTTACAAATTGACAAAGCTAGTCGTCTATGATTTGGGGGGTCTAGTGTCCTGCTAGGGTCATATGGACCCAGTTAAGTTGTTACTCAAATGGATTCTCGAAGCTTTAGCCCAACAATAACCCTCAATATGAAGGTGAGATCTTCCTGGCAGCTCGTTGAGAAAGCGTTAGGAAGACCAGAGGGCAGAACGATGGGAATGTAAGAGCTAGTTGTATAAAAGCAGAGAGCCCACCATGTGACTCTGAGAAAAATCCCCTGAGGCCTCAGCAGCTTTGAGAAGTTCCATGGCTACTGACTCCTGTGGGCCTGGATTGGCACTGTACAGAAGTATACACTGTTGGGCTTGATAGATGGCTCAGAGTCAACGGTGCTTGCTTGCAAAGCCTGCCATCCTGGGTTTGATTCCCCAGTGCCCACATAGAGCCAGACTCACAAAGTGGTTCATGCATCTGGAGTTCATTTGCAATGGTAAGAGGCCCTGGAACACCATTCTCCATTCTCTCTCTCTCTCTCTTTCTCTTCCTCTCTTAGAAATATTTTTAAAAAGAAGTAAGCACCTTTTATAAGCTATTCTGAAGTGATAAAAGTATAATATTGATCATAAATAAATAAAACAATTAAAAATAAAAGAAGTAGGCACCCTCATGTGGTCAGTAACAAAGCAGATCTAAAACAAGAAGAAGCAGCTGGTGTAGTGATTAGGGTAGATTAGAAAGTAGAGGTGAGAGTTGTTAGACCACAGTGTCTCTAGGAGGTCAGGTTAATGGGTCACTGGCTGGGATGTTAGCTGACTTCTAAACCATAAAACAATGAAGATTTAATAAGCAAAGGTCTACATCAACTGCTACAACAGAAAATCACTTTCTTCCTACAGTGTCCAGAGTTAAGCCAATTCACAGAACTAGAGCCCATTGCTTGCCATGAAGACTCAATATTCTTCCAGGCCTTCCCCAAAGGGACCTTTGGCTATTATCCACAGTAACTCTATGTGTAGATTCTAAGATGAAAAATCAAGGCTAACACAAATGCTAAGGGATCCAACATGCCATCATCAGTTAGCATGAGGACATAGGAGGTCAGATGGATCCCAAGTTCTCTCACATGTTCCCACTATATCCACAGACCTACCTTCTAGAGATTCCCAATTGCCAAGTGCATAATTATTCTCAGCAGCCAAAAGAGCCTCTTGTTCATTCCCTGCTCTGTGGAAGAATTATAAATGGGAAGGACAATTGCAAGTCCCTGGACTGGCCTCATCCTGACCAAGAGAGCAGGTTAGAAACCACACTGCTTCCTGGGTAGAATGGCACACAGTGCCACCCTCCAAGGCTGAAAGGATGTATGGATGCTGGTCCTCACCATGTCTGCCATTTGGTTCATCCATATGGCTTCTGCAAAAGGTGTGGATATCACAGGTGAGAGCCGACTGCCACAAGCTGAACCAATAGCTAGCCTCCATGGCAGCTACTCTGCTGGGCATGGCATCATTCCTGGAAGAGCTAAGCATAGTCTGAGACACCAGGGATGTGGCTATTGATCTGGCAAATAGGTTCCTTTCCAATCCTACCAGTAGGAGCATAAAAAGCAGTTCACCTTTATGTGGGAAGAACTCAAGTATACATTGACTGACTTGCTCGGGGCTGTGTTAATGCTCAGTGTGTTTCAACAGTGACCTTGGAGATCTTGATTGCCTTCACCTTCATGCTGTGACAGCATGAGAGTCCGCTATATAGACAGCATCATGCTGATTGTGCCTGATCAGGAAGTGGCAAGTATTTTAGGTGGCCAAGCAAAATACATAATGCCAGAATATTGGATCTAAATTATAGAATTTCAGGGACCAGTCACATTAGTAAGGTTTCCAGGCATTTGGCTGCCAGAATAGCTCCAATAAGAAAATTGCTGCAGCTCACACTGTGTGTTATGGTTTGATCCAGATGTCCCCCACCAACAAATGAATGTGTTCTAATAGATCGATCCTCAGTTAATGGCAGTTTGGGTTTTACAACCTCCCTAGAGCTGTGTTGTTGGGGGTGGGGTTATGGGGTTATAAGCCAGCTTCCCCTTGCCAGTGTTTGGCACACCATCCTGCCACTGTTTGCAGTGCTGTGGTGGAGGTGATGTCTACCCCTCTGCTCATGCCATTGTTTTCCCTGCCAGGATGGAGTCTCCCCTTGAGTCCATAAGCCTAACAAACCCATTCCTCCACAAGCCGCTTTTGCTTGTGTTCTTTCTGCGCAGCAACAGAGTAAGTTGACTAATACACCCTGACACTGAGAAAGAGTCTTGGTGGAGTTTATCTTTGGGAGGGGAGTGGGTTGTTTTGGGTTTGGGTCTTATATTTTTATTTTTTATTTGTTTGTATTTTATTTATATTTTTATTAAAGCTGTACACATAACCCTCAAGAACATTATTCTAACCCACTTGTTGGATGTGCTGGAAGTTTTCCAATTTGGGACAAGGCAAGAATAGAAAGAGAACTCTCTAGCAGGTCCAAGCTTACACAAATTTGAGCCAAGCTCTCAACCACATGGGGCACATGGCTGAAAAAATCCAGCAGGGCTGGAAGAATTTGCAGTAAGTAAAGATGCTCTGTGGACTTTCTGATGAGCCCCACAGGAGAGCTACAGCTCAGGCCTCTTGTAAGGTCCTCATGGGGGGAGGTCGTGAGGGAGACTGTGAGGTTAGAGCTAAGCTTTCATGAACTTAGTCATGTTCAAAATAGTATGCTCTAAGTAAGGTCCGTGTCTGTGGGCCATTTGTTTCACATACCCACCACTGAAAGCTCACCTACCATATTTCATCATCTTATGAGTGGTGACTAGCTAGCTTTTCTCTCCAGCAACCACAGAGCCTGAGAGACGGCCTATGAATGTAGGGGCTGCAGAAACAGGAATGGGTCCCATGGTATGACATCCAGCTTACCAACACAACCTGACTACTGATCAGATAAATAGCTGTCCAGCCACCAGAAGAGGTTTATTCTGAGTCTTCAATATGCACACTCCCTTCTGAGAGGGACTTCCAGCTGTATGGTGGCATAATGATCACAAGACACCCTTGCACCATGCTTCAACCTTACTAAAATTGTTACCTAATCCATATGGGGGTTGGATGACCTGTGTGATGGAACTTCTCTACCCTCCCCACCCTATGCAAGGATTTATAGCATATTTAGGCCAACGGACATAGACTCTTGCATCGGGTGGCTTCCATCCAAGAGACTCATTTTAGGATAAAGGAGACATTTGAATGTATAATCACCATAGATCCTACCAGCTGGGAAATACCAGCCTAGGAAAACAGTGAAACTACTTTTCAAATACCAAATATGTGGCAGATGACAGACAGCACTTGTAGAAAGTGAAGTATTTACAATGCAATACATGTGCAGTGAGCCAGGTGCCCTAACTGGTGCCCTGTCTTCAGGATCTAGAACATACATGCTTTACAACCCAAGGGGGGAAACGTAAGAGTGACATCTCTGCCATTGTTCCCAGTGACTTTCTTACAAATGTCTTCCTCCGTAACTATAAAGAATACTGGGTAACAGGTTGAGTTTCCCAGCTAGGGAAGCTAATGGTCTCTACCAGGAACACATGAAGGTTCCACTGAACTAGAAGCCAGGACAACCACCTAGCTATTTGGGGATCTTCATGCCAGTCAACCAGAGGGCAAGGAAAAGAGCTGCCATGTTGCAGAATGCATTATCTCTGATCATCTTCAGAAGCTAGAGATGCAGTGGTGGGGTCTTCAAGGAGCCTATGTGGGACATGAGGACACTCTGGTCATAGTGCTTTTCACCCAGGGAAGATGGTACCAGGGCAAATGTCACAACATCCAGCCTATTTGGTAAGAAAAGGAAGGGTCCAGAATTCTTGGGGACAAAGATGTGAATCACATCACCAATGAGGCAACCTAGAGTAGCCAAACTGCTGGATCAAGGGATGGGGATGCTGGAAAAGCATTTGAAAGAGAAAAACAATACACATCAATAATGACGTCGGGAGTAGTTATGACAGCAAGGGCTGCAGCTTGTATGACTAAATTCTAAATAGTTCTGTGTTCAGTCTTGATGAGGTGGGGCCTGGTCACCACAATGAAGGCTCTGTGGCACCGGTGGTGTGAGGCCTGGGAAGCATCAGGCAAATCTTATGAATCGCCTTCCTCCTCCTGGCTCAGCTTTCACCCCAACAATACTCACAGATAGGGCCTGACAGAATTTAGCCTGGGTTCTATCACAGGTCTCTCCCTGTCGGGGTTTCTCTGGACCTCAGCATGAGGTGCCTATGAGAACCCACCCAGCTCTCATTCCCATGTGGAACCTGGAGGTGGAAGGAAGTTAGCACCTCATGAGATAACCCTTGATCAGTGGGGAATGAAATCTGGAGGACAAATTCTCTGCTCTTTGGTAACTGGTGGACACAATGTACGCTAGACAGTACATCCACGTGTGTCTGGATTATCAGGGACAATTATCCCTACCAGTGGGGTCACCCTCTCCCTTGCCTGCTGGTTCATTGGCATGAAAATTCACATTTTAGACATATTCACAGTCATACTCTGTCTGGCTTCTCAGGTCCCAGTTGAGCGAGCAGTCACCAACTCAAGAACATAATCTTGAGTATTCATGACTAAGCTTCATACTTACTCACCGGCTGGTGGAGCCTTGCTGGATGCGGTGTGCTGATGGGTGCAGAATGTGAGGTTGATTACTCCAGCACACTGAGGTGTTCAGAGCTCACATTCTCAACCTCTCCCTACTGATATGAAGATGTGATACCCTAGCTGACTGCTCTTGCCATGCTTTCCCTGCCATGAGGAACCCTCCCCTGGAAACTGTAAACCAAAATAATCCCTTTTCTTCCATGAGATGCTTCCGTTAGGCGTTTTGTCCCAGCAACAGGAAGGGTACCTATATTTTAGTATGAGAAGTGCAAGAGGTAATCAAATATAGTCATAGGTGAAATGATTACAGATTATCAAAGAAGCTGGGAAGAAAATAAACAGGCGTTACGACAAATAAACGAGATAGGTGACTTACATAAAGTGGTAAGAGAGGCCTCCATGAAAGTGACAATGGAGCTGAGACTTGAGGCATTTGAAGAAAAAGTGTTGTGAAGAATGGAAACAGAATGGTACCAGCAAAGGGAGGAACAGGTGAAAAGGACCCAATCTGGAAAGAACATGATACTGGGCAGAGAGATCGGTACTCCTTTGGTTGGGGCTGCAGGCTGGGGGGGGGGGGGTTAGACTGCATCAGTGTTGGGGGAGGAGCTGAGGGAGCAATTCCTTCTTTTGTCACATGTCACCCTTGTTGCCAGGAGAAGTGTCATGGGGCTATAAATGGAGTTCAAGAAGAGGAGGAGCCCCACCCCCGTGGGACTGAGGCACACGCCAGCCTAGCTGCTATGGATGTACCCCCTGATTTCAACTGTCGCTGTAGATAAGAGCAGGATTACATGTGACAGTTCTCACAGATGCCATTTTTATTTAGCCCTGCCAGAGCCCGTTTAGGTTGGCATTTCAGTAATGAATACCAGGAGTGTTCTGCCCAAAATAGGAAGGCAGGTCAGAGAGCTTTCTGAAATGTAAATTGGACTGTATCTCTCCCTTGCTTATAGCCCTTCCTTGTGTGCTAAGTAAATGACGCACAGCCTGGCAGGGCACCTGAGTCCTTTGGTCACATGGACCCTACCTATCATTCAAGTTCTTGTCTGTCCCCATTCCCACCCAGATCCTCTAAAGTTTAATTAAGCTCATAATGCTCTTGAATACACTATGTGCATTCATGACTCAAACTCTCTTTTCTTTTCACCCCTTTTGGACTCACACATACGCAGTGTGGGCAACAATTCCTAGGACTTTTCCAAATTTACCACTAGAAGGCCCAGGTTGGACCCACTTCCCCCAAGTCCTGGGCATACCAGGTCAGAAGTGTGAAGCAAATGGCCCTATCCCATTACTAGGACCTGTGTGGAGCAAACAGGAAGGAGAAAGGTTGGATTTTATCTCTACCTGCCAGTGCGAAATGAGATCCCAGTCTTCTCCTGGCCTCAGATTCTTAGGCCTTCAGCCTTTAACCGAATCTCCACCATGGGTCCTCAGGCTCTTGTCTCCCATGGATCCTCAGGCTCTGGTCAATTATGGGTCATTGGGCTCTTGTCCACCTTGGGTCCTCAGGCTCTTGGGCTTCAAACTGGTCTTTTAGAGTCATGGTGTGTAGACATCGGACTTTAGGATTTTTTTTCAGTTTCCGTGATTGTGTAAGTCAACGTCTTTAAAAAAATGGAATAGAGAGAGAGGGAAAGAAACAGAAAGGTTCCATTGAATCTGTTACTGTGGAGAGCCTCATTCCACAACTGAGATCAAACTAGAAGGTAGAGGGTAACCTTCTTAAAGAAAGAAACTCCTTCCTGCCCAGCTACCTTCAGACTGTGCATCAGAAATTTTCCTGCCTGCAGACAAACAGTGACACAGCCCATCACCTTCAAACAGGAAGCCCATCACTGGCTTGCCTGGATCTGAGGCCCTTTCACTTGAACTAGGAATAATCCCTTATCTGTCCTTGGTGTCCACCTTGCCTGCTCACTTCAAAGGCCTTGGGATTTGCTCCCCTCCATAATCATTTAAGACAATTCCTCATAATAAACCTCTATATGTGTGTACCCACAGATAGATGTGAAATCCAATAGGTATTTTTGTATACATATAGAGGTGTCTCTCTGCATATACATATCTGTTAGGATATTAGTTTACTTTTCTCATTGCTGAGATGAATGCTTTTCAAAAGCAAGGAGGGTTTACTTCAGTTTACAGTTCAAAGGGATACAGTCTATCATGGTGAGGAAGGAATGACACACAAAGTAGCTGGTCACTGGTCACACTCAGTTCACAATGAAGAAGAGAGAGAGAGAGAGAGAGAGAGAGAGAGAGAGAGAGAGAGAGAGAGAGAGAGAAGAATGCTGGTGCTCAGCTCACACTCTCCTTATTCAATCTGGGGCTCCAGACCATGGAATGGTGCTGCCCATATTTATGGTGAGTCTTCACACCTCTACTAACCTTATCTAGAAAATTCCTCTCAAGCATGCCCAGAGATTTTTATCTCGTAGGTGATTCTAGACCCAATTAAGTGGCCAATGGAGATCAACCATTACATCCATCTTTCCAGGCAAAGAGAACAATTCCTAACAACTAAGAAGATGAAAGGGGTGTGCAGATCAGCAGGTACACACTGCATTCTCAAAGACTTGGTTCTCGGGAAGAACTTTTGTTTTATGCCTTTCCAAGGAAATACAGAACAGAGAGTCTTTGTGAAACAGGCTCAGTATGTTCTAGGGAGATAACAGGTTTCGATGAAAAGACAAAAGGATGAAGCCAACAGACAGGAAAAGGAGATGGGAACTGAGTGAAAAAAGAAATGAATGAGTTTAGGAATGCTAAGCAGTAAATCGAAAATATGGTGAGATGATTTTAAAACACGTCCACAGCATTGAGGAGATGGCTCACTGATTAAAGATGTTTGCTTAAAAAAACCCGCTGGCCTAGCTTCCATTCCTCAGCCACCCATATGAAGCCCGACATGAACATAACTACAGGTTCTTTGGCATGTCTACTTTTAAGAGGCACAAGTTCATATCTCCACCTCTTAAACCTGAGTGAAATCTTGACTCAGAGCTAGCCAACATAAACATAATGCAAAGCCAGGCGTTTGATTTGAACTTTTCTGGTACTCACATAGGAAAAGGTGAAAAAGAAACAAGTGAATTTGATGTTGCATTTTACGTAATCAAATTTACCTAATATATTATCATTTAACATGTAATAAATATAAAATTAGTGTTGCAGTTACCTTATTATTGCTGGGACAAAGCACCCAAACAAAGGCAACGTTGGAGAAGAAAGTTCTTTTTTGGCTTACAGTCTTGAGGGGAAGCTTCATGGTGGCAGGGAAAAGATAGCAGAGCAGAGGCTGGACATCACTTCCTTGCCAACATCAGGTGGACAACAACAGCAGGAGAGTGAGCTTAGTTCTGACAAGGGGGAGCTGGCTAGAACACCCCAAAGCCTGCTGCCAAAACACACCTCCTCCAGCAAGAGACTTCATCTCCAAAACTGCCCTAAAAAAACATGTGAGTTCATGGGAGGTATCTAACTCAGAACACTACAATTAGCAGCATATATTTTATGCTCTTTAGTGAATACTAAGTTTTTGAAATCCCAAGTTGATTGTGTCTTCAGCATGTCTCAAACTAGACCAACCACATGTCAAATGCCCACGACCACATAGAACCAATGCAACAATATCAGACAATACAGTTTTGATAAACACAATGTGGTGGGAAAATGTTATATTGTGTCTGAAGTTAGGTCATAAGTGGTTGTAAAAATTCTATCTTATATGTTAGGAACGCTTAGAGTCTGAGCGTGAAGTAATAATGTAAGCAACCCAAATTCCTTCTCTGTGTTTCAGGAAGCTTAGACTACATGGAGATACCACAAGTAGATGTTCTGGGGGACAGGTCTCTCTAGTGTGGCCTTTGAGTCATCTCAGCCAGGTTCCAAGATTCTAGCCCCAGCTATCCAAAACACTTCTGGTGATTTAAGGCTCCCTAGCTGAGGCCTCAGACATGACAGAACCATGAAGTCACCCCCCGCATGCCCTGTATGAATTCCGGCTCAGAATCTACAAACATAATAAAATGTTAATTGTTTTAAACCACAAAATTTTAGGAGTGATTTTCTGTAAAGATAAAAATAAAGATGTACAAATGATGAAACCCAAAATAAAATAATTGGGCAGTGAGAGTGAACTTTAGAATCTGTTCTGGAATTCAGAAGAAAAGTGAGATGAAGCAATAACAACTCTGTTAGTATGGAAGTCAAATGACAGAGAGAGAGAGAGAGAGAGAGAGAGAGAGAGAGAGAGAGAGAGAGAGAGATCACTTTTTCCTCTTTGAAGCACTGGCAAAATAAAGCAATATTAAGGGAATGGTAAAAGGAATATTTCCCAAGCAGACTGACATTAAACCCAATCAGGACTTATCAGTAATCACTAAGCCAGAAGAAGATTGAACAACATATTCAAAATAGTCACCTAAAATTTTATTCTTTGTCATGACATCCTTAAGAGAAAGGGCAAAATAGGGCATTGGACACATTCAGAGATGGAGTCTACCTTACATCCTATCACTGCAAGGCCTATTAAAGAACGGATTGAAACACAGAGAGATGTAAGACGTGAAATAGAAGAGCCATGGGAAAACCTGCTATTTGATAAAACATGTCTACATCTCTGTCACCCCAGCGCTGAAAGAGGCATGAATGAGAGGGTCACTGGGGCTTCCTGGGTGGCTGGTCTAACTGAAATATGAAGAGCCCCAGGTTTAGTGAGAGACTCTGTCTCAAGAAAATCAGGTGGAATAGTGACAGAGGACACCTGATATCTTTCCTTGGCCTCTGCATGCATGTGGATAGTGCGTGAGTATGAGTGTGTGTGTGTGTGCGCGCACACACACATGCATCTACATACATACATATACATATACATACACATACATATACCACACACATGCATGCATGTGCACAAATACAGAAAAATGAAAAAGGAGAAGAGGGTACTGGCTATAGAAATTGTTAAGTAAAAGGTCCCAAATTGCCTGGAATGCTTGTTTTCTTTACCCAAAGTCCAAACAGGATACTGTGTTAGAATTTAACAAGCTACATGATAACTACGGAGGTATCACATTGTTTTCTATTCATTGGTGGGTCCTTGCATTATCATCAATAATAAATAATAATAAATAAGTGCAGCAGAAGAAAGTATACAAATACCCGCTTCTCCGTTTGTCACCCCACTTTTATGGCAGAGGGACAGAACCTGAATGGAGTCTGTCAATGGCAGAACAAGTCCTCCCACGGGCATCTGGGACCACGCAGAGTCAGATTGACTGCTGGCCTGTGGAGCCAAGAATGGCTGTGGCATGAGCAACTCCACTTGAACACAGATAATCTGTTTGCAAACTTCCCTCCCCCATGTGTGTGTGGTTTTCATAGAGACTCTCAGGATGAATCAGTCTCCTAGCTTTCCAAGCCAGAGACACACCAGAGCCAAGAGAAATATGTCATTATGAGACTCACAGGCAGGCTGCAGAAGCTGGTATTACATGAAGACGCACATCGAAGACTTGCTGACAATCTGTGAGGAAATTAAACTCTTCCTGTGTGCCTTTTTGGAATAGTGCTTTGAAACGCGGAGACACCTTTGTTAATATACTTTAAAAATGTCATTTAGAACTCTAAATATGCAGCCCACAAAACACATTCATGAACCAACATTACTTATTCCTCTCTTGGCTGCCCAGACTTCTCTGTAGCACTCAGCATTTCAACTGCACAGTCCAGGACACTTTGGAGTGAATTTCCCTTCACAATAGATGAATATCTAAGACTGTTACAAATAGAGCAACAGAGGGGGCAGAGGAGTATGAAATGTGTAAGTGAACAAATGGGATTTCTCTGTGTTGCCTGGAGGAGTTCATTCAGTGACCATTAATCTTTGTTTCTTTCATCTGGAATAGATGCATCATATCCATCCTCCAAAACCCAGTTTAAAAAATCACTTCTGTGTGAACCCTTTCCAAAAGGCAGATCTGCTGAGCATCCAAAGATTTTTGCCCACACCTCTTTTTGAGAATATTTGCTTTTGCTGCAGTGGGTGGAAGCCTTCCAAGCTGATCTGAGAGTACCTGGAGGACAGGAGGCAGACATGATTAATTTCTGTACTGCCCATGGCATTTAGCAGAGGGGCTGGCACACAGAAGGTACGTTATTTTCTTGGTGAGATTCAGCTCGAACTCCTAAAGGCATAAGACCAGTTACACACACCTTCATTTCCTGAAATCCAGGCTTAGCAATGCAAAGAAAGAAAGAAAGAAAGAAAGAAAGAAAGAAAGAAAGAAAGAAAGAAAGAAAGAAAGAAAGAAAGAAAGAAAGAAAGAAAGAAAGAAAGAAACCCAAAAGACCAGAATAAAGACTAGAAAATGTTTATAAAATGGATGGAATATCTGGAAAACATTTATGTGCAAATGCAAAGGCCCAAGAATAGCCAAGACACCTGTCGCAGTCAGCCACATGCCACTGGGATGAATCTCCAAACCAGGCACAGTTTATGGGAGAAATCGATTTATTCAAGCTACAGATCCAGGCCCGCATTGGTGGTATAGTGGTGAGCATAGCTGCCTTCCAAGCTACAGATCCAGGGGAAGTCCCATAAAAGTGAAAGAGGCTGGTCCTCTTTCACAGGTCCAAGCAGAGAGAAATACCCATCACCTACACCACGCACACAGAACAGGGAACAGGCAGGAGGTGACCAAGTAGAGAAGTTCTTCTCCTTTATATAGCCTTAGGGTGGGGTCTTGCAACCCTTCCCCAGATTTAATGGCTTCCTGAGTCTCTGGACTTTCCTTCCTGCACTGCCCACACAGGAAAGGATGTTTACTTCTAGCTTCTTTGAGCTTCTTTAATCCTTCCCCATACTGAGAAGCTGCCTTCCTGTAACATCCTCAGAGACCCACCCAAGATTACTTGAAAGGTCAAGTTGACATCAAAACTTATCTGTCACAACACCATTGAAGTCATCAATGTAGGAGGACTTTCTTTCCTTTTGACATGTCAAAACTTATAAAGATTCATTTATCAGCCTCTGTGGCATGTGCACAGGGATTGCAAAATAGACAATGAAGGAGAATAAAGAGCATACAAATGCATACTTAGATACCTGCATAAGGAGATCTCTTATTAATGACAGAGATCCCTCTGCAGAGCAGAAGGAAAAGGATACATTTCATAAGAACTGAGATGTGTGGATAGTCATATGGAAAAATCAAATCAAATAAAATTGAAAATGTACACAAACTAATCAAATACATCAAATATACAAAAACAACTCCAGGAAGTTGATAGGCTTGTGGAAGTACAAGAGAAACTCCTCCTAACTTTGGAATCAAAAATGTTTGAAGTTTTCTAAAACAAGTCATTAAAAAAACATTAGTCATGAAGCAATAACAGAACTTGATCAATAGAATGCCCCGAAATGAATCCAAAGACCTCTTTTAGAGAGTGAATAGACAAGATTCACAGGAGAACTTATTGTTAATGGAGAAACACACACCAAGGAGGATCTGATACCGCACATGCAGGAAAAACTCCTATGAACCAATAGGAATATACACATCTGAGGAATAGAAATCGGCATAAACGCTCTGTAGAAAATTTTCACACTATTTTTAAAACTGGAAATAAACATACACATTCCAAATGTTTGCGGCAAAAATTTTCTTAATACCTTCAAACTGGAAATAACTCAAATGTTTATCCGACAGTAAAGTAGATAAGTACCTTGGGGTGTCTCTTTACAATGGAATGTATATTCATCAGGGTTTTCTAGAAGAACAGAAATGATAGAATGCATATGTGTTATAAAGGGGATTTATTAGATTAGTTTACAGGATACAGGCTGTGCAGTCAGCAGCTGTCTGTAGGCTTGAGAGTCAGAAACATGGTAGTCGCTCAAACCATGAGGCTGGATGCTTCAACAGTCCCAACTGTCACCGAAGGCCTGGAGGATTCCTGAAGAGCCATTGGCCTTTGGTCCATGATGGATGGCTAATTACACTGGGTTTCAACCCTATGAAGAATAGCAGAAGAGGGTTGGCACACATACCAGCAAGTAGCATAAGGAACCAGACAAAAGTCCCTGTGTTCTCCTGGTCTTCTCTATTTATAAATAAATGGTCCACCACCAGAAGGGCCACCCATTCTAGAGGAAGGTCTTCTCCCCCCCCCCAATGAATTCTTCATGGAAACACCCTCACAAACTCACCCAAGAAGCATGTCTCTTGATTCCTAATCAGATCGAGTTGACAACAGAACTGAACTGTCAAAGAGTTCTATGCAGTAATTACACCCATAAATCTTTAAAACATAACCTTGAACAAAAGAGGGTAGAGTTTGGAAACAGACTATGCCATGCTGAAATCTCCGGGTAGATGCATGTTTAGGTGATAAAATAGACTTTTAATAGAAGCAATGATTACCATCAAAGTCAGGATAGGGAAAGAGGGGGTTTCGGTACCAAAATCATACATAAAGAGGAGCTTCGCCCGTGTGGCAACTCAGTGGCTTTTTATCTTACAATTGTTGAACCAAAAGTTTGTTTTGTGGGAAAAAGAAAGGAAGCATAATATGCTCTGGGGGGGTCAATACCACAGACCTGGAATACGCTGAGCTGTTTCACTGAAGCCTGAGCTTGACATCTGGCCCTTGTCAAGACCTAGAACATGCTGGTGACTCCTATTGCATTATGCCATGGGGTTGAGGTGTTTGAGGGATTGCCAGCTTGTCAGCATTACCCATTCATAACAAAGAACAAAGAAGGTAATGACCTATATTTGACCCAGAGGCGCTGTCTTTGGAGTTAGTTGTTTAACAAGAACATGCCTATTTTATGGACATAAACAACCATTTAGAGAGCAATTCAATGGACACAGCATATCCATTTAACCAAAGGGCACAGGCTTTTGACCCAGTTTTCAGTACCAGTACCAGGCATGAATGTCTTCTCCAGGAATGGACCTTAAATCTAATTAGAGAGCAATTGGTTACCCCCATAACTGATCTGCTTTTATTGCACCAGAGTGAACATCTTGCCTGGCTGTCCAGATGTATAGCTTGCTGGTTAAAACACTTAATAACACCTTTTGTTAGAGAAGCATCTTTTTGCATATGGCAGTAAGTACCAGAGAGACCCGGGACTCACGAAGGTGATGAGAAATGATAGTGGAGTGCTCGACACTGGATGAGTCATCCTTTCCTCTACCGCACCTGCCACAGCTCAGAGAAAATTGTGGAAGAGGCAGTAGAAAAAAGCATTAATCCTGTTCTTGCCATTGGCGAGAAAAGCTCCTTTGTGGAGCTAACTGTAGACCCTGAAGAGATTGAAAACTCATCAAAGTCCTGAAAATAAGAGATGGTTTTGAGAGAGAGCTTTACATGAATGAGACATCTCTATCATACATTCCAAAACTCAGGGAACACTGTGAAAGAGAGGCCAGCAAGAATGCAAAAGCCCTATGGCGGAGAAAGCGAACAAGCAATCCAAACACGTAAGTTCCAGGCAGTGAGCCTATCTGAACTCTTTGTGATCTTGGTTATGAAACATTGGAGCCACTGGACAAAAACAAAAACCTCGGATATTGATGTCTTGCAGTTGACTTTGGTCAACGAGAAGAATATGCATTGGGGTAGGAATGGGTGGGTGAGGTAAATTCAGGTCTTCCAAATGTGAACTGACCAGTGTGTTCATGACTTCACAGTGGACACCATTATGCCCACAAGTTCTGAACAATATTAAGACCTTCAAGATTCAAAAAGAATGAGACATCAGAACAACTTGGAAAAGGGAGGGGATTCGGTGGAATAAGAGTGTAGGAGGGGGGATACACGAGGGCGATAGAAGAAAACAGTGCTGAAATTACAGTACATCCATGTATTAAAATTCTCAATGATAAAAAGACTTTTTAAAAAAGAAAACATGCCCATTTGATGAATGGAGGTTTTTTTTTTGTAAAGCCCTTGTTGGCTTTCTAATTCTGAAATGTTAGTGTTATGCATATAAGCTACTGGCTTCTGATGATGGGGAGAATGTATGTGGGTATTAAGCAGTTATTGCCTACAAATCAAAATATTTTTTCCTGGAGGGAGGAGGAAGGCTCATAGGCTGGTAAGATTCAGTAAGTAAACTCATAATGAAAAATTACATAGAGGGAATACAAACTAAAATATCAATAATGTAAAAACAAATGAAAATAATGCAATGGATATATTGCAAGTAAATAAACTTACTCCAATTTATAAATAAACTATCAAGGAAAAATTTTTAAAAACTCATAAGATTCAGGAAATGCCTGAAAGTTACAGGGTTCACATTCCCCTCTCCAAGATTGTACACTCAGTAACAGCTGCTGTGGAAAAGAGAGTTTGCCCCTGGCCATTTTGCAGGATGTCCTGGGACTGATTCATGTTGGAGTGGGCTTTTTATAAACCTGTAAGCTGCCTTAGAGTCACCCAAGCTCTTCTAAGTAACCTCAGTAAACTCACAGATACACTAGGCTAGATTTGGGTGGAATTATTTCTTGGGTCTGCCATCGGTGCCCTATCTGAGGTAAAGGAATTTCTGTTCATGTCTCCCGAGGATAAGTCACAAAGTCCTAGAGAATGGTTTTTGCCAAAAAGAGCAGTTAGAGCTCTCACCCTGCCTCCCAGCTCCTTCCATTCAAGTAACCTTGGGCTGTGACTCAGAGCCTTACTTTAATGCTGTTATAATACACAGAAATCAGCAAATGTCCCTCTAATTCATAGAAAGTCATACCCACGGGGCTCATGCAGAAGCCAACATGCAGTCCAAATGGTTAAGTCTAAAGTTATGATCATACTGGAACCCTTTGGGAGGTTTTTGATATTGTGAAACATTGGGGGCCCTTGGGAAAAATAAACTCACAGATATTGATGTCCTCACAGTTGACTTGGGACAGTAGGAAGAAAGACTATACTTTAGAGATAGGCTCCTAAGCTCTATCAGTTTTGCTGTGAATCTGGCGCTAGGCTAATGTGTGCATCAGCTCCCAGCAGGGACTCCTGTCAGCCATGAGAAGGTAAAAAAATCACAATATTGATTTTGTTTTTATTTCTGCAGTAAAGCAAATCATGGGAGAAGAAGCCCATGGTTCCACCAATGGCCACCTTCCTAGATAGAAGCTCCCCCCAGGAATAACACCTTCTAAGCTTTTCATATTATTTCATCACTCATTTCTATTTACTTTTATTATTTATTTTCCTTTTATTTCCTGAGCCAGATTGCTGACTCTCAAGGTCACTTCCCTTAACTATCTAACAAGTTTTGTCCTCTTGCTATTCACAATATTCTTGACGACACATGACCTCTGATAGCATCAGATATCAGCGAGCTCTATGACAAAGGAGAGACAAGCTTTGGGGACAGCAAAGGCACATCAGAGTTGTCCAGTGTAGCTCAGTGCAGTCTAACTGCAGTCACACAGCACACCAAGCCCTTTGAAGCAAGTGAGAGAATTGGGCAAATGCTATGAGATACCAGAGCCATTTCAGAGTGACTGCAACAACAAGGGTCTTCTGATGAAGTGCCAAAGCTGGGCTCCAAACCCCAACACCCTGAGGCAGGGGGACAGACCTCGGTGACCTCATCACGTGTTCTAGGAAGAAGGGAATCACTCTGGTGCTACATGCAGACAGCCCTGCAGGGGACACATTAGAAGTATTCCTACAGATCCCTTTCTCCAGAGCACCTTCTACCTTCACCCTGTTCTGCTAATGGTAACCTCTCAGGCTAGCCATGCTGAATTAAGCAGAAAGCCAGGTTGAGAGACATCCACAGGAGCTTCTGTTTGTTACATGTTTTTCTGCTTCCGTTCCAGGGGTTTGTGTGCACTTGGCCTTGGCTTAGGCCCAAGTGCCCAAGACTGGCTGTAGAGGAGCCAGGTTTCTTCATTAACTCAAAGCTCATGAGCAAGTGGGAGTGCTGTCACCTGGTGGAGGGAAATCGCCTCGAGTGGGATTTGAACCGGGAGCATGGATTGCTTTAAAAGACCTCAGAGATGAACCACCTCTAATATACAAGCTAGGACCCAGGTGAAACCACAGAGGAAGTGGAGAGATGAGCAAGAGTGCTGTTTCCACAGTGAACCAGACAACCTGCACTAGGGTGGCGGAGACAGACACAGAGGATACTCAAAACATTCCAAAGCAGAAATCCAGAGGCTGCTAAGAACACAACACTAAAGCAGACTTAAAATTCACCCACCATGACTCAGGGAACCTTGTGGAAGAAGAGGTGGAAAAATTGTAAGAGCCATGATGGGGAGGAATAACCAGAGGCATCCCCCCCAATAACTGTCTGCTGTTTGAACAACTCACAGCCCTTGATCCCAGGGAGCATTCCAGCAATCCCATTGAGGAGGCCCTCAGTGGAAAGGGGGCAGGGAGGAGGGGAACTGTGGTACCAACACATGATTTGTTCATACAAAGTTTCTACTCTGTGTGTAGTCTACCGAGCACAATGCAGGTGAGTTGCAATGTTGGAAAGGCACTTGGGAGCATTTAGAAGCACAGGCTGGTCGCAACTTGCCATCCTGTTGCCTCGGGCCTCTCTCTGTTGGGATTACAGATGTGTGCGAGATACTTAGCAGTTGAGAAGTCAACAATCTTAGTTTTGAAACACGTAATGAAAAGTAACGTTGATCTTTTCTAATCATATTTTTAATGTTTTCTTTACATTTAAAAAATTTATATTATTTTTCATTGCCATTTATAGCTTTCATTTAAAATGCAACTCATTCAGCCAAAAGTTAACTTTTGAGACATCACAATGCTAAATATAATATGATAACATTTCTTTCTGCAAAGGGAAAAAAAATGTCCTTGGACACTGTTCTTAACAAAACATATAGCACCACGCTGGGAATAATGATTACCTTCCATTCACTGAAGAATTTGACAATGTTATATGAGGTCAAAACTATTTTAGTAAAACAATCTAATCTTGTTAAATAAGCCTGATGTGACTCACTGGTGTCAAGGAACAAAATTATGCAAATTAGCTTAACAACATGAATTAATTTTGCTTTTATTTTTAATTCTATAATCAAGTAATGCTTCATTCTGTAAAGTGCTAAGTGGGAGATGTTAGGTTTACAGCCCCCCCATTCCCACCCTCCCCCCCAAAAAAAAAGGTTGAAGAAGGCAGAAACCAAAGACCAACTGGATTGGTCACATTTACTTGTCAGTCGGGGCCAAGGAGACAAAACAGGAAAAATAACTGTGTGGTTAATATTGGGTTCCTAGAGCTCGCTTGTTTTGTGTAAGAATGAAAGCAGGAGGAGCTTCATTCTCATACCCATTGGTACTACCCACTTGGGAAAATCTGACTATTATCTCTCCAACTTCCCAGAACTTTAGACTAATGGATTAGCTTCCGTTTGGTGACTTAGAACTCTAGGTTGTCTCTGTGTATGTAGAATACTGGAGCAAAATGCAGGTGAGTAGTCCAAAAGAAATATCCTTACATAATTTTTAAAAACATTTTATTTATTTATTTACTTATTTATTTGCAAACAGAGAGAGAATGGAGGTGCCAGGACCTCCAGCCACTGCAAATGAACCCCAGAGATAGGCACCATGATCTGTTGCATGCATCTGGCTTTATGTGAGTACTGGAGAATCAAACCCCAGTCATTAGACTTTGTAGTCCAGGGTCTTAACCACTGAGCCATCTCTCCAGCCCCTTCTGTAATTTTTATTTACCATTTTTTGTCAACTTACGAATACTTCTGTTTAGTTGAATTCCATGCCAGACACACTCCATCAAATGAATAAGCTAGCTCTGTAGTTCCAAGATTTCAACCAAGATAAAAAAATATTGGTAAAGCAGATAAGGTAAAGTACTGAAAGTATTTTATTATGTTGACAAAGGTATGCTGAAAATGAAGTTATAATTTGTAATGCTTTTTAGTTAAACAAATGCCTGTAAGAAAAAAAGAATGACAGAATAGTCACTTAATACATATGACTAACGTTATTTTGTTATGCTTTCTAGAAATTTAAAAAAGGGATCGCTGTTACGAATGAATAAAACCATTCACAAATAATATGGCTTCCAGTTACTTGACTTTAATAACATCGTAAAAAGTGTTAGGTTTGGGGATTTGCAATGGAGGATCAAGATGGACAGTTTGTTGGATCTATGACTTTGTTGTAATGGGGGAGAAGGAAACAGAGGCAGGGAGAGAGAGAGATGACGAAAGAGAGATAAAGAGAGAGTAAGGGGGATCTGCTTACTATTTTAGTCACATGACTACTTCTCACTGATGCAGAGTGAGCAGTCACAGAGCCTGTAACTTCCAGACCACACACAGCTCTTAAATGGGTGTCTCTCTCTCTTTCTCTCCTTCCCTCCCTCCTTCCTTTTCTCTTTCTCTCCCTCCCTCCCTCTCTCTCTCCTTTTTTCCCTCTCTCTCTCCCTCCCTCTCTCTCTCTCCATATGATAATGAACCTTCAAGGACTGAGAGAAGTCTGAGTCTCTGAGGCTTGGGTGGACAGCCACTCCCTGGCTAGAACCTGTACCCGAGTCTAGTAAAGAGGCAAAAGATACACTTTCAACTGGCCATGCTGGCCATACCTGTGCTTCCAGCTCTGAGGAAAATGGAGGGAAGGTGTTGAATTCAAGGTCAACCTGGAATACACAGTGAGGCTTTGTCTAAAACAAAACAACTATAGGTGATAAATAAATAAATAATACATTTCCATTGTGTTATGACACTAGACTTTGGGGGGCTTGTTTATCAACCATCATTGCCTTAAATAGTACAATGTTGAATGATTATTGATCAACATTTCTAATATATCTATGTTGCTTAAATCAAATGTATCCTAAAAAATTATATTGCTAACACATTCCAAAAAAGTCATTCAATACTCAAAGTCTTAAAAGAAATTATTTCAGCATTGCCATCAGGTGGTGGCTTTAGCAGTGTGTTCTGTTCTGGGTGCCACACTCTGCAAGCAGTCCTGACAAACAGATGCTTCTTAAACAAATTCCCTCCATCCCCTTAGCTCCAGATGTCAGTAATGATGGGATTGCATTGGCCTGGGAATGCATACAGGTAGGACTGGGGCTTTTACTCTAATTCTTAACTTTGCAAAAGTATACAGCTTATGAAATAGAAAATCATGCCTATCTCCAAGTGGTTTATTTCTGCTATAATTTGAGTTAACCAAGAACCCCAATAGCTATCAAATAGGAGTCCTGATCTTAATAACATGATCTATAGAAATTAGGGGTTGATATACTGTTTAAAATTTTTTAAATTTATTTGCAAGCAGAAAGAGACAGACAGAGAGAAGAGGGGAGGGAGGGAGAGGGAGACAATGGGTGCACCATGCACCAGGGCCTCTAGCCACTAAAAACTCCAGATGCACATGCCACTTTGTGCATCCAGCTCTACATGGGTACTGGGGAATCGAACCTGTGTCACTAGGCTTTGTAGGGAAGCACCTTAACTGCTAAGCCATGTCACCAGCAAATCTTTATTTTTGATCAATAAGGTAAGTTTTGAGATTGCAAGTCTCCTCCCATGGAAGTGACAAGCCGAGGTCATAGAGTAGATGGGCAAAGAATTCAGCTAGATAATACCAATTCCAACCTGATACAGCCTAAATCCGCTGTCTTTCTACCTTTGACCGTGAATATAAAAGGTGAGAGAAACAAGTCTGACCATCAGTCACTCACCTTCCTTCTCTGAATGGCTTCGGGTCCTACATAAATAAGCATCGGACTCTTTTCCAATGACAGTTGGCTTTGGCTCCATCACCTACCCTCTTTTACCACCCAACAAAGACTTCAGTTATCCAGAAAGAGGATTAGGTAGAACCAGAAGATGTTGGCTAGCATCTAGCCAAGAGGAGATTGGGCGCAGCAATGAAACCATGATGCTAGATGGCTCAGCATCAGAGAATTCGAGAGCTGTACCTGCATGACAACATTAAGATGCAAGGCTAGGTGTCACTTACTGGGCTTCTACCATGGCCCTTTAAAAATGGACCTCTTGATCTTTGGAGATGAGGATTTTTGTAGGACTCTAATTCTGAAATCTGTGGTGGGCCCAGGATTGGCAAAGCATAGGGTTGCCATCAGCTTTGAAAGAGAGACTTAAGGAAAAAGAAAAGATGACTGTATGCATCTATCTCATTGCTCTGATCAGCTACCAGGACAGGGAAAATGGTCAGACATTGGAGAAAATGTTGTCTCCAGGAACTAAGTGCCTTGGACTATTGCAGGCATCTCCTTCAGGACCCAGAATCCAATTTGAAAATGGAGATAAGGCCCAAAGTAGAATGGTATGTTTGTCCAGTCCAGAAAGTTTTGAGACCTACCCATGCATCATCGAGAAGTCTCCCTAAACTCCCAAATTCATGTTAATCAGGCAGAGAGTGGGGTAGATAGCAGGATATGCTGGGAATGGGAGAGAAAGTATTTCATTACATCAGTTTCCATATTGATTTTATTCTATTTTTCACATGGAATTTCTTTTATTTTAAAAGTATTTCTTTATTTATTTGCAAGCTAAGAGAGACAGGGAGAGAGAGAAGGAGAGAGAGAGAGAGAGAGAGAGAGAGAGAGAGAGAGAATGGTCACACCAGGCCCTCCAGCCACTGCAAACGACCTCCAGATGCATGAACCACTTTGTGCATTTGGCTTTATGTGAGTACTGGGAAATCAAACCCCAAGGCTGTGCTAGCAAGTGCCTTAACTGCTGAGCTATCTCTCCAGCTCCTTCATATGGGATTTTCAACTGTAACACTGTACCCTTCCAGCACTTTCCAGCTGCCCAACAGATTCTGCAAAGTCATCTTGCTTTAGGCAGAAAGGGTCACAAGTCAGTTATTTCACCCATGAAGCGTAAATAAGAACAGTTCAGAAAGGCTGCCTTCTCTTCATCCGTGTGCTAAGCAAGTCCTCACACCAACACTTAGCTTTTGTTCCCTTGCAGGAATAAGGGGGACAGATGATTAATGACTATTGGGAACCACTAGGAGATGGGCCCATTTGCATTAAACTATAGTTATAACCTTTTATAGTTGAAGAGAGTTGAACAGCCAGAGAAAACAGCCCAAGAGGGAAGCCAGAAAGATGCAAGAAACCTTGATGGAAGGTTCTTGACAAAGCTCCCAGAAAAATGTCATCTCCAAAAGCTACAAACAGATCTTATATATAAAACCCAGCTACACAACTCCTGGACATATACCCTAAGGACTATGCTCTCCTACAGAGGTGCTTGCTCTATTCACAATAGATAGGAAATTGAAGCATCCGAGATGCCCACCACCTGATGAATGGATAACAAAGGTGGGTTACATATATGCAATAGGGTTTTGCTCAGCTATAAAGAAAAATGAAAATTTGAGGCTGGAGCGATGTCTCCGAGGATGTTGTGTGCATGCACGAAGGCCTGAGAGACCACTCCAGGACCCACATTAAACACCTGGACGTGACCATACAGATCTGTACCACAGTCTCCAGTCCAACAGAGGGAAAGAGACCTCCAAATAGCTAAAGTTTGTGGGGAAAAAGCAAGTTCTGAGATTAGTAGGAGATCCCAGCTCAAATAAGAAATAAGAATGGGCAAAAGAGAGGCAGATTAGAATGCCCAATGTTCTACTTTGGCCAACACAAGTGAGCACACCCAGAAGCAGGCAAGCCTATGGGGCACCACACGGGGACACACACACACACACACACACACACACACACACACACACACACACTAAGGGAAAAAATTGAGAAAAGTGAAATTACCAACTTTCCAGAAAAAAATGGATGGATCTAGAAAAGATTATACTAAGTGAGATAATCCAGGCTCAGAAAGACACGTGCTGTGTGTTCTCTGTCTCATCTCTCGTATGTGGATCCACTTTGGATACTTTAGCTATGCAGGTAAGTAGGTGTGAGATTCACCAGAGGTCAGGAAGCTAGAAACAGGCCACAAGAGAAGGGGAGAAACAGGGCTTAAGGAAAGAGGTCAGTAGAACCAGCATTAGGGTTAGCTAATTAAAAATACAACTTTAAAATGAGTTTAATGGGGAGGAGGTGCATTAGGGAATTGGGGATAACAACTCATTGTGTGCCCACTAACTCATGTAACTCATTATGGTCAATAAATATATATATTAAAATTAAAAATAAATAAATAAAATAAAATGAGTTTAAGCAGAAGTGCTCTACATGGGTCGAGAAGTCTACTTCCAGAAACCATAAGTAACTGTAGTAAGTGCCAGGGTCAGGATACTTCCTAGTGAGTTGTTGGTCTCCAAAACAAAGCAAGCAATGGCCAATGCTCTTGGTTTGCCCACGAGAACTTGATGGTAAGATCCTAGTACTGAAGAAACCACTTATTTTGGTTGCAAGACCCTGAGTAGTTCAAGCTGGACCTGAGGTGAAAGTTTTCTCCTTTCTGTCTAGCTGTCACGGTGCTGGAAGGTGTTATGGAGGTCACTGGGGAAGGAAAGTCTGCTATCTTACTCAACAGTGGGTCCTGTGAGCTACAAACCTGATCAGCCAGACAGAACATGTCAACTGCTGGCATAGTGCCATAGAAGAGGCATAAGAAGAAAGGGAAATATAGAAGCTGGGATAAAGCTCAGCATTAGGACACTTGCCTAACATGTAGAAGACCCTAAGAGCCTGAGTTCAATCCCTGCAGAGTCTACAATATTCTCTTCAGCTCTATTTACCCAGTCCCAAAGGTATGGAGGATTTGGGAAAGGTCTATATGAAAGAGAGAGCCTTTAGACCAGTAAGGTCTACTTCATTCCATTCAATATCTCTGCCCGGATCCTCTGGCCGCATGAATGCTCTACCCTAACAGAGACCTCCACCTCCACCTGACCTCTCATGGTCCTCTCAACCAATCAGCTCCCCCACTTCACGACTTCCCACCTATCCCAGGTCCACTTCTCACTACCATCTAAAAAGCCACCACCTCCAGACTCTCATCAACAGAAAGTATTTGATACAAATTCCCTTGATATCATGATGTCTCTAAAGACTTGGTTGTAAAATGCATTTGTGCTTATCATCTTCTCAACCTTTGTGGGGAGCTCAGTTTTAAACAGGTGGCCTCATTAATCCCTTCAAGGACACACATGTATTATATCCTTAATATTCTTGAAGTTGGGCCTATTTGGCACAACTCTTGGAAAACCAAAAGATACACTCATTTTTTTAAAAATGTATTCATTTGTTTATTTTCAAAGAGAGAGAACGAGAGAGGATATAGGTACACCAGGGCTTCTAGCTGCTGCAAACAGACACTAGATGCATACACCACATTGTGCGTCTGGACACTGGGGAATCAAACCCTGGCCATCAGGCTTTGCAAGCAAATACCTTAACTTCTGAGCCATCTCTCCAGCCCACGAAAAGATAGTCTTGCATATTCTAGAGTTCAAAATTTAAGTCAGTGTCAAGAGAGCTAGATGAATATTTCTTTGGTTTGATCATCATACAACTACTAGCTGCCTGTGGGCTTCCTTAGAAAAGTTGGCTAGGAAGACTTTATGGGACCTGGGACTGAGCTCTGCTCAGTGAAGGTCTGATTGGTTGTTCAGACAATAGAAGACATCCCCAAAGGAGAGATGCCAACCATGTGCCCTGCCAAGCACAGATGTTCAAGAGAACTTTTAATCACAGAAGGACCAAACAAAAGCCAAGTGACTCAGCAACACTTCTATTTAAGACCACGTAGACTCAAGAGTGTGTTCATGGATTCCAAGGGGGTATGTGTCATCTGTTTGAAAAATACTTCGTTGATAATTAAATTTGTCACTTAGAAGGTCATAAAATCTGATGTAAGCATTTGAACGACAAGACTGGTTGCGAATGAGAATTATCAATCAGCATCCAGTTAGGAAAACTGAAAGGACTCTGGGTGCTTCACAGGATTAGAAGGGCATGGAAGAGCCAAAAGAACACAGTTGTCATTAAACCCAAGAAAAAAATGCTGTTCAGAAAGCCCATCGTGGAGACCATGGGAAGCCCTGCTCCTGTTTGCACCAATCTGCAAGACCATACAAGAGTTTTCCATGCACAGAAACTACAGAACCCAGGGCCAAGGGCCAGAATCCAACCTCTGAGCTGTTCTCTAAAAGTCCTGCTTAAACAGAGTCCTAAGCCTGCAATGCCAGCAGCTACTGTTGGCACTTGCTGAAAGTGACTGCAGATAGAGGGACGAGGAAAGCAAAGCAGCCCTGCCCAGCCAGGATCTGTCCTGGTCCAGCTGAGCTCGGTGCTGACAGCTGAGAGAGCGTCAACATCAGACAAGGCCTCTCAGGACCCAGGATGAAATAAGACAAAAAGAAAAACACTGTGCGATCATCATGAACACCAGAAAACCACAAAAATGCAACCCACCCTTCCTGGACAACATGACTGGCTGTTACTTCTTTATTGATGATACTTTGAGTTTGACCTTATCTAGTTGTTCCTCTTGTAGATGTTCCACTTAAAGTATGAATATAACCAATCAACCAGTCTTGTCTCCTATTGGAAGCATCTCCCAACTCTCCCTACAATTCACTCCAAAACCACATAACAGAACCCCAGACCTTAAAACAGGATCTTCATAGCACCCTCCTAATGATACACTCCACAGACCTCCTGGCATCAAGCAATAAGCCCCGCCTATTCAGCTGCAGGTGCTCCCGGAGGTTTTTGTCCCCAGATCATGGACATTTTCAATTTTCAGTCTGTTACCAGGAAGGAAAAATTGGACTCTGATCATTAGTTTGGGGAGATGGTCATAAAAACCATGTTTCGTGTTTGGTCTAAGCAACTGAACGGTGTTATGGTTTGAATCTAAAAATGTCCCCCCAAAGGTTCATGTTTTGAGAACTTCTCCCCCAGATGATAGTGAGTTTGGGGGGCTACAGAACCTGGCTGATGGAAAGAGGTTCTCACAGATGTGCCTTTGAAGTTATATAGCTCAGCCCTTGGTTCTAACTACTAGGCTTCCTGGTCCATTGTCTCATGGACAGAGCTACTCTAATCCATTATGATGAACGGAAAGCTTCTAAAACCAAAGTGGATCTTTCTGACTTGAGGTTGTTTCTGTTCAGTATTCAGTCACACGAATGCAAAAGTAACCAATACAGATTTCTGTGTAAGATGGTGCACTAGAGGCTGCCTCTGTGTGAGCTGGTGAAGGAGAAAGTCACATTAGAAAAAAATGGACTTTATCCCAGAGAGAGAAGCAGATGAAAAGTGTTAAGAAATCAATGCAGAAGATCCTGGGGAAAAAAGCAGGAAAAAAAGACATACTTCCACCCTCAGGACAAGCCCTCAGTTTCATCCCCCCGGCCCCAAACATCAACCTCAAATCCAGTTGCAGGCTTTGATGACATAAGTGAGTCCTCCAACAGACAGGTGAGTGGCAGAAAGAAATCCAATCTTGTCATGCTGTATGCCTCAGGGGACAGCAGGCAGGTGCCATCTTGAAAAAAATGTCATAATGGAGCTACACTGACAGATCAGGTAATGTCCACAGGTCAAGAAGGCAAATACAGCCTGACCACAGCCTCTTGGTGAGAGAAAGCCCAGAGAGACAGCTGTGTAGAGAAGGAGGGCCAGACATTGACAAGCTAGGTGCAGGCAGAGAGGCTGGACCCTGCCTGGGAATACATCAAGAGAGATGGCTCCACCCTCAGCATCAGAGACCAGATTTCATCAACTGAGATTTTAACCCTGGAGCTAGATAGCCCTGAGCCATGGGTTAGAGGGTGGATCAAATTCTCCAGCCACCTGTCATTCACTGCTGTGGAGGCTGAGAACTTGAAAACTCCAAGGATGTACATCACACCCAGAGCTGCAAGCCTCTAGCAGGGCGATCTCTTACAGCACCAGGGTCACCGCTCCTGATCCTGTACCTATGAAAAAATAATAATAATTTCAGTCCTATGCCTCCCACACTTCCAGTGTACTTGGAAGATATTCCCAGCTAAAACACTCATCAGCCTAGATCTGGGGTGTCTCCAGAGGTTGGGAAAATCTACCCATACCACAGAAGGCAAAGCTAAGTGTAGTCAACGGAGGCCCCTGGTAGGTACAGAAGGAACGCAGCTACTGGCAAGACTCTGGCAGAACGTCAGACACTCATCCAATACCAACTCAGCCACAGCATGAAGTCGAGGGAAAAATATGAGTTTACAAACTCACCATGAATACAACTGCCTGTCTCTAATTTTTGAGGATTCAGAGTAAAGCTGCTCCAGCACTTCATCCCTCTAATTTCTTTTTATCTTTTCTTTTTTTTCTCCTTTTTTTGCTACACACGCAGCAAGATTTTTACTTTGTTTTTCATTTTTGTGCTTTTGTTATTCTCCTCATGGTCATTTAATTTTATTTATGTGTTATATTACATTATTTTATTTCCTTAGTTTCATTTTTTCACACACACACACACACACACACACACACACACCTGTGTGCTGTGTTTTCTCCTGTTTTTCCCTCTCTCTGCATTTAGGTGTATTTTGACTTTAACTTATTCAGGTTTTGTTGAATACTCTTATGTGCTCAATTTTCCTTCCCCTTCTTACATTTATCTAATTTAGATTTTAAATATTTTCATTAATGGGAAATTATTTTTTTGTTTTTCTTTTTCCTAAGTTCTTGTTCTTTTCTCTTGCTCTCCATAAATTAGAAAAAAAAATTTCCTTTTCATTCTGCTTTTATTTCTTTATTTAACCTTGTTTCCTCTCTGTTTCTCCCTTTCCTGTCTCCTTCCTTCTCTTTATTCATTTGCCACTTCCACTCATACCCTTTAACTTAGGTTCTATTCTATTGTAGCTTGATTATGTTCATTTTTATGATTGGTTATATGAATAGACAACAATTGATTTTAAGTCTATTTTTGTATCTTTTATGCATTGATGTTGGTGTTATTACAGTGGTTAGTTTTCTTCTCATGAGTGGTATAAGGAATTGAGCCTTCAAGAGTAAGCTGCTTAATAACAAGATTCCTAAAATATCCAAACCAAGAAGAGGTTAATAACAACATAGAAACACACACAAAAAAAAAGCAAGGAAAAACAAGGCAGTATGACTCCTCCAGGAGTATAGTCTTCTCAATGACTAAACTTAAAGCAACTAAAGAAAGGTAAAATTCAAGAATAAGATTTTTAAAGTTTTCTAGTTTAAAAAACAAACAAAGATCAATAACCTGAAAGAGGATATAAACAAAGAGATGAATTTAAGTTACGACACAGAAAAAAAGAATCAACAACATATAGGAAAAAGCAAAGTATATAGAAAAATAAGAAATATGGATGACAAGGTCAACAACATGGAAGAAAAAAACTCATCAAGGAAACTGAGATGTAAGGAACAAGTGATGTGAGCTCCTCTTTCACGACTTCCTCCCTGCTGATGTGATGATGTGGTACAGGCTTCCTGCTCGAGCCTGCCATACCTTCCCCAGCCAAAATGGACACTTCCCCTAGAAGCCGTAAGCCAAATATCAACCTCTTTAACAAGTGTTGCTGGGAAAACCGAGCATCCCATATGTAGAAGAACCCACATAAAAAGTGAGATGCTATGACAGGTGTCTGTAATTCCAGGGCTCATAATCCAACCAGCCTTAAAAGGAAGATGTGAACAAGAAGAATGAGAGATTCTACCTCAAGCTAAGTGGAAAATGGGGTCTGGCATCAAAGTTATCCTCTGACTTTCATGTGTCTGTGCGTGTATACACACACACATACAAGATGCAGTGCACACATGTAAGCTCAATAGACTTTTCAAAGAAAAATAAAATCCTAGCATTTACAGGAAAATGGATGGAACTAGAAACCATTATGTTAAGTGAAGTCTACAAGACTCAAAAAGACAAATACAGCATGCTTTCTGTCCGGTGCAGAACCTAAATTTAAAGTTGTGTATGCATCTCTGGGGTGTAGCTCACAGTTAGGCACTTGTCTGGCATGTGGGAGACCCTGAGTTTGATTTTAGAGCGATCATCTCTGACGTCTTCATCTAATGTCTTCCCATCCCTTCACTCTTCATCCCCTTCCTCGAATTGTTAAGGCTTGTCTCCATGGTACTTGTGATGTTTAATCTTGATTGTTAACTGGATTGGATCTGAAATCCCCGAAGACACACATGTCTGGGTGGTTCTGGAGGGAATTTCCAGGAATTATTAACTAAGGAGAGAAGTCCCTCCACACACCCCCCCCGCCTGCAGCACCTCCAAAATAAGAAGTCTGAAGGAAAAGCAATGCTACCTATGCTCCTTGGTACTGTCACTTCTTTGGCCTTCCGATGTGGAGTGAAGGCCAGCAGCTCTCCAGGAATCCCCCTTCCAGGCCCTCAGCACCAGCTCAGGAACCCTGAGGCAGCCAACTTCGTGGACCAAGCAGCTACTGGGCTGCCTGTCTCTCCAGTGTTGAGGTGGCATTGTCCAACTTACCCACCCCACGTTGTGCAAACCAGTCTAATGAACATCTTTTGTCATGTATGTTCATTCTATCTATCCGTTCTGCTCCTCTAAAGAACCCTGACTAATACATTTGCCAGTTGTTCATTTCCTCCGACTGGAAACGCCATGAGCATGGGGACCTGGGCTATTGGTTCACAGTTGCAACCTAAGATTTAACACATGGCATGTGCTAAATAAACCTTCATTTTGTTCCTTCATCTAGTTACACATTGAGTCCATATTTTATACAAAGTGCTGGGATTACAGCACCAAAGATAACAAACAGAAAAAGGCTCACTCAATAAAGTGCTCATCAGGCAAGGATGGCGACCGGAGCTCAGATCCCCAGCACCTGTAATCCCACTGCTGCTGATACAGTAACAGGAAAATTCTTAGAGCTTGCTGGCCAGCTAGTCTAGCTGAAGAGATGAGCTCTATGTTCTGTGAGAGTTTCTGTCCCAAAAGATAAGGTGGGGAATGATCGAGGAAGACACTCACCAGCAACCTTTGGCCTCCACATGCATATGCACGTATGTTCATGTGTACCCATGCACACATAGGTGTGCAGACAGCACGCATGCATACAAAGCACATACACATGAAAGATAAAAAGAAGAAAGAGAGAGAAAGAGAAAGGAAGGAAGGACGAAAGAAAGAAAGAGAGAGAGAGAGAGAAAGAAAGAAAGAAAGAAAGAAAGAAAGAAAGAAAGAAAGAAAGAAAGAAAGAAAGAAAGAAAGAAAGAAAGAAAGAAAGAAAGAAAGGAAGGAAGGAAGGAAGGGAAGGGAGGGAGGAGAGATAAAGAGAAGGGAAGGAAGAAAGGAAGGAAGGAGAGAGGGAGGGGATAGAAAGAGAAGGAAAGGAAGGTGGGAAGGAAGGAAGAAAGAAAGGAAGGAAGGAGAGAGGGAGGGAGGGAGGGGAGAGAAAGAGAAAGTAAGGCAGGCAGGAAGGAAAGAAGGAAGGAAGGAAGGAAGGAAGGAAGGAAAGAAGGAAGAAAAGGGTTTTTCTCAAGCATGGAATGCTAGGAGTCGGGGAGGATTTGAATCTCTTCAATGCAGACTGGTTTTCCGTCTAACAAAGTCCTGTTGCATTGTCTCTCCTTGTGGAAATCATTGCACCCTCCCATACTGACCCTGGGTGGAAAGGTGACCCCTTCCTGTCTGTGATACTGCCCAGGATGTGCACTGGGAAATAAGGAAACAGGTCATCTGAAATTGCAGTGGGGCCAGTTCCCTTAGGTAATAAAAAAAAAAAAAGCAAGCTGGATGAGACCATTGTTATTTTGCTGACATATCTGACATTCATTTTGTAATAATGATATTTACTTAAGGCAAACATTTAAAAGTGAACCTTTCACTTAAAAATTAAATTGCATTTTCTTAAACATTCAGTCACATAATCCATTAAAAACTAACTAATATATAGACCGTGGATGTCATCCAGGAAGCCACATATAGACAAGGCTCAGAGAAGGAGGATGTGTCTTACAGAATTGTTCTTCTTAGCAGATTTCACCCTAGAATCCAAAGTCCTGCCCAAGCCAAAGGGTGAAAACAGGAGGGAGTCCTTTCTTAGATCACCTTCAAATATGACATCATTCTACATTTGCCCAAACCAAGAATAAATGCCTAGCATGGGCAAGCTATGTGAGATCACTGGGTATGGTGATCATCCAGCCCACTCTGGACAAGAACTTTGCTTTTGATGGCAAACAGGTTTTCTGGGAGTCTGACTGAGCCACCCACTTGGGTGAGCTGGTGTGGTATTCTACATAGAATCCCATGTCCTCACTCTGGCCACCTTCTTAACCTTCCACACACCTCCTCTGCTAGCAGTGACTCTCAGACTGACCATCATATGCTCACTACTGATTCCTCCTCCAGACTCAGATCTTGAAGGCAATAATACAAAGAACATTGAGGCAGAGTGAAGAATTTTACTCACTCCTACTATTTTAGAACCTTTGAGTCTCAATGCTCCCTGAACTTTCAGAGAATACATTTCAGCTAGTCATGGAAAGTCCTTTTTCTGTGGTTAAATTCTTTCAGTTTGCATAGGAGAGATGAAGGGAATTCACCTGCAATCCACCGTACTAGGAACGTGGTGCGTTATTCAATTTCCTGGCTTTGTAATCCCAGACACAGCTTCCCAATGTAGCTCAGCGAGAGAAGGATGCCAGGGAAGCGAGAGCCCCTGGACTCTCCGAGCTGCGAGACAGGAGGAAGGGAGTGATGGTGGGTGAATACAGGGCAGGCAAAAAATGGACTTGGCTAAAGAGAATATATTATTGCTTTCTTTTAGGTTTTGTGTTATTACACACTGGCAGGCATTTACTTTAAAGCAGAATGTGCAAATAAGAAAAGCAAAATGAGATCCGCAAATTATACACGAACTGCCATCCAGAATAAAACCGTGTGATGTTTTGATGATCAACTTTCAGAAGTGTGATCAATGCAAAAAAAAAGTGTGTATGATCTCTGTGTGTGTGTCTGTGCACGTGCACACACACACTTGTGTATTTTTCTTCTCAAATGAAACCATGTTATGGATTCCCCATAAGTTTTTAGCACTTTTTAAAAATGGATGAATGTATAATTTTTCTCTAGTGGTAAAATATATGTTATTTTGTCGCCTTAGTCACTAGGACCTTTCTCCTATTAAATTTCCCAACCAGTTATTGCTGATTTACAAGAAAATATGGATTTGTGTATATAAATTTAACTGAGCCTCCTTACAATACTTTGTTAACTCTAATCGATTTTTAATTACCCTTGGTTTTCCATATGAAGAATTATTCTAGCTTCAAGCAAAGATTATCTTATGTCTTTAAAAATTATTACTTCTGGGCTGGAGAGATGGCTTAGTGGTTAAGGCATTTGCCTGCGAAGCAGAAGGACCCAAGTTCAATTCCCCAGTACCCACATACAGGCAGATGCACAAGGTGGCACATCTGTCTGGTATTTGTTTGCAATGGTGCACCCATTCTATCTATCTATCTATCTATCTATCTATCTATCTATCTATCTATCTATCTATCTTTCTCTCTCCCCTCCTCTCTCAAATAAATGAATAAATAAATAAAATAAAAAGAATTTATTAAAAAATTACTACTTCTATTTTGTTTTCCTTTGGATTCCCATATGAAAAAGAAAAGAAAAATTCTTTAGGAACATGGCTCATTAGTAAATGTCTGAAGTATCCCTGGCTTTGGCATATCAGAAACAAACCCTCTTTGTGTGTGTGTGTGTGTGTGTGTGTGTGTGTGTGTCTGTCTGTCTGTCTGTCTGTCTGTGTTTGTGTCTGTGTGCATGTGTGTGTGTCTGTGTATCTGTCTGTGTGTGTCCATGTGTGTGTCCGTGTATGTGTCTCTGTTTGTGTCTGTGTGTGTCTGTGTGCATGTATGTGTGTGTGTCTGTGTATTTGTCTGTGTGTGTCTGTGACCGTGTGTGTGTGTTCATACGCACATGTGTTTGCGTGTCATGACCAGAAGACAGCCTCAGGTGTCCTGCCTCAGGAACGCTGCCTGCCTCTCAGATTCTCGCAGTGGGCTGGCTCAACAATTAGGCTGGAGGGGCTGATCAGCAGGCCCCAAGGATGTGGCTGTTTCTGCCCCACTTCGACTACCAGCACAGGCCACTGTGCCCAGCTCCACAAACCCTCTCTGATAGAGCTCCGTGACACGACACAGGCCATTAGCTCTGACCTCCCTTGACCTGGCCTCACCTCCATAGCTAGGCTCTTCAGAAAGCACCCAAGCAGGCCAGAATTTAAATTATCTGCAGTCCCTGGTGTCCACTCGGGCCTCTGAGCCCATCTATCATGACTCCATGGCCATTTGTCAGAAGATAAACTGCCCGGCGGCACCAGTCTTGCGGCTCATCCCTAATGGGCTGGAGAGGGAATTTTGGATGCAGCAAAGCCTGGAGTGCTTTAGACATGTACTAGGAAAGAAAATGGTCATGTTTCTCTTTTCTTCTATTTTAGATGGTACACCTTTGCCACCCCCTCTGTCTTGAACTTGTCAAATGTGCTGTATGAAATACGTGCATGCAAATACGCTCTGTGTGACATAAAAGTGGCCTTTGCCCTGAGACTCAATGTTCTGCCTTCAAAATGATGATTTTAGGGGCTGGGGGGCATTTCTCAGAGGGTAAGAGTACTTCCCATGCAAACTTAGGAGCCTGAATTGCCCTGAGTTCATAGACAGCTGAGTGTGACCACGTATGTCTAGAACCTCAGTCCTGTGGGGAACAGAGACCAGTGAATCTTTGGGGCTTTTGAGAATAGCAGCTCTGGGTTCAGAGAGAGACTCTTTCTCAAGGAAATATGCAGATCCTACCTTGATCCAGGACCTTTATCATACACAGCACCCAGGCGATAAATATAGGTGGATGCGGGAATTACTGAATGAATATAAGAATGACATTTTTCTTATCGATGCCATTCTGTATAACAAGGACTGAGAAATGAATTCATGAATGAATGGTATCACTAACAAATTACATGGTAAGTGACATGAGTGGGACGAATGTTGCACTTGATAAAGGGAAAACTAGAAAAATGATTTCTTTACATCGAAGAGTCACCAGAGTTACATTTACAGTGAACCTGCATTGCCTGCCCACTGAAGGTCAGGGGTGGAGGTGGGGTGGTCTTGTCCTAAATCACAGCCCACAACAGAAATCCCTTCTTAGGACTGTTTCTGTGGCGGGAATTTATGTGGCCCTCCAGCCGGTGAGTTCTGGCTCGGGGCTGCATGAAGTTGCAGTAAGATACTGGCTGAGGAAGTTGGACCGGATGGTTCCATGACACTGTGACACCACAAATAGCTCTGGGCTTCTCACAGCACTCTCTTGGGAGACATCTGGCGCAGCTGCTGGCGGGGAGATGGTTTTTCCTGCTCATCCATCAGATCTGGAGGCACAGTTGGGTGTCACCCATGGTTCTTTACTGTCCTCTTGTGGCCGTTTCTCATATTGTCTCTGTTCTAAAGTATATGAAGAAATTCCAGCACTTACAGGAAAAAAAAATCCATTTACAACACTAACGGCAGTGCTTTAAACAATGCTTACTTGAAGCAATGGAGATGGACATCTACGCAGCTTGCCTTTGAAAGATTAAGTCTTTCTGGAAGTGAGACACTCCGCCTTGGTGTTCAATTCTGTGGCAGTGCACAGGTATGAGACTCCCTGCACATACCACCTTCACCACCACCACCATCACCATCGTCACCTTCATCATGACCCTGGACATCACCACCACCACCATCACTTTCCCCATTATTACCACCACCACCACCATAACAGACACCCATCATGCCTCTCTCACCACCACCAGTATCATCTGAACCACAGAGAGCGGGATCTTCATCACAGACATCATGACCAGGGATGCTGTCCTCACTGCCACCACCACCCACATCCTTCACTGCCATTCCCCTCGTGAGTGCCGCCAACACCACTGCAAATTCGGAGCTCCCAGAGTGGACTTTTGAAAGGAAAGCTAATCGAATCAACAGCAAATGGAACGGATTAGCTATAGCGCTAAGATTTGTATAGAAACTCTTACTTTGCTAAGAATTTTCACAAATATCTTCTTACAGAAATCTCATAACAGCTTCAGGTAGGGGCAAATCCTAATTCCATCCTTTTGTTTGCTTTTGAGATTTCTAAATAAAAAAAATAGAAAAGGGAACATAACGAAGACCCACACATCTGCCACCCAGAGCTAACAAGAGATAAGATTTTGTCATAAAGAAAGGAACACTTCACACAAGAATGGGAGTGAGTTTTGTGTGCCTCTCTGGTCCCATTTCTCACCTCCAGTCACAGAAGTGACCTATTTTACAATTTTATATACAATCTGTGTTTTTATCATTTCAATATATACATATTTATAGTACATTCACATATATATATATATATATGTTTTTCCATCAGCTACACAGAATACTGTTTTCTGGAACATTTGCAACTTTGTTCACCCTGCAATATACATTCAATATCATTTCATATTGCTGCACAGGGAGCTATTCCATTCATAACCAACTATACTAAAGTATTCCCACGTGTGAGTGTTGTACATTGTGTTTACCCATTTCTCTGTTGATGGTCTTGGGTTATATCCAGGGTATCATCAGCATACACAATGCTGCAGCAAATATCATTATACATGTTCCTTAATACCATATTTACTGACAAAGGCAGGAACTGAGGCTTGGGAGGAGAGATTTATTTGCCCATCCTCATACAGCTCCCATGTGGAAGACTCAGGATTGGATCATTATCAAACTGTTCCATTTTCCAGACATCATTGTGCAGGTCAATATTTTATTAAAGGGACTAGGAGAAAATGTATTTCAAGCTACAAAATATCTAACCAACAAAATACTGATTCTGTGTAGAATATACAAATTCATTAAAGCAATCTAGGTTGAGAGGATTCAATGATATTTGTCCAATACATCTGTCATGGGCTGAATTATATTCACGCCAAAATTCCTATATTTCAGGAAGGTCATGTGATGATGTAAGGCGGAGACAGCCATTGCTAAAGAGAGAGACCCAGAAGAGACTAAGCCTGCTCACATCTCAATCTCGGACTTCCAGCCTCCAGAATTGTAAGGAAGTAAATTTCTGTTGTTTAAGGCACCCAGTTCATTTGCTACTTTGTCAAATGTACCAAATTTTTAGCAAATGAAGATACAAACAAGAGTGAGCTGCTATAGAAGATAGGCCTTGGACTGGGGAGTCATTGGCAGTCATAAGGTCCAGCCCTCCAGGGAGCACCAGTCCAAAAGAAATGGCCAGTGGACTTTCACTCCCCTGCTCTAATGACAAAGCCATATTTGGTTCTTCCTGTTTCATCCTTGACCCTTGGAAGCTGGGGTTGAGAAGTGTCCTAAGTATTTCTGGTGCTGGAAATATCAACTTTGGTGAGTGAAGTTTTGAGAATGGAATTCACTTGTAGTCAAAGTGTTATCGAGGGGAACAAAGTGCCTGGTGGTCCAGAATTACAGAGGCTACTCACAACAGAATCCAGCCAATTCAGCAATGTGAACCTCAGTTAATCTATACTGATCTCATTCTCCGATGGAGATTCTGTTTGTATTTTTCAGAAGGGGACTAGCCAGCCAGACAGTACCTCCCCATCTGTCTGCCATGGTCACAGTTAGAAAAGGAAATTTCCAACCAGATCTTAAAACCTGCCATCTTTGTAGTTTCCTAGTTTGACATTTTCTAGTTGGATGGCCTTGGGAAGAGTTGATTGAGTCCTTTGAATTGCAGTTTCTCATCTGTCACAAGAGAATGTCTATCGTTCTACAGCAAGGCCACACAGAAAGCACAGGGAACTTGAGTTGGTTACGTCAGGACTCAATCTGATTGCTTTTCTGGTTATTGTAATTAGTATTAACTCAAATTCTTATCCAGAAAAAAAAAACAGGAAAATTTACACTTTCTTCTTATCAATTTCAATGTGCTATTTTGCTATACTTAAATTATTAAAATTTGTGATAACTGAAATTCCCATACTTGTCTGCCCTCTGGTGTATATCTTACTAGATTAAATGCTTGTTCAACAGCTGCCATTTTTATTTTTATTTATTTGTAGGCAGAGAAAGAGAGAGAATGAGCATGCCAGGGCCTCGAGTCACTGCAAACAAACTTCAAACTTGCGCATATGGCTTTATGTGGGTACTGGAGACTCCAATTGGGTCATTAGGTTTTGCAGATGAGTGCCTTAACCCAACTGTTGAGCCATCTTTCCAGCCCAACAGCTTCGCTTTTTATTGGCATATAGTTATTGCACACACTGATGGTTTTTATAAATGCATTTTATTTGAGCATATCATGTACTTACAGCATGTTCACCCCTACGCCCTCCTCTTCCCCACTCTGCTGCTGCTCTCCTTCCTTGTCCAAGAACTTCCACTTTACTTCCATGTCATTCATATAGAGAGATAATTATGTATGCACATATGTATATAGATATATGTATGTTACATATATTCTAGGACCCTCTGACTTTTGCATGATGGCTTCTGGCTTTTCCTGATCCAATAGAGCTTCCTTGGGACAGGTCATGCAAGAATGGTCCATGAATGTTCTTTCCCCTGATTTCCCTCCAGCGTAGAGTGGCCATCTCTTCCTTTTGAACATGAACAAAAAGATTGTTGGTTTACATACCAGGCATGGCAGTGCATACCTATAATCCCAACACTCTGGAGGTAGAGGCAGAGGGATTTCCACGTGTTAAAGACCAACCTGGTCTTCCTATTGAGTTCCAGACCAGCCAGCCTGGTACAGGTTGCTCGGTCTGAGTATTTCCAGGTTCTTGGTGTCTTATTCAAAGAACTGGAAAAGACACACACAGAAAGTAAAGCAGCAAAAACTTTCTTGCCGAGTGTCATGGTTTGATCCAGGTGTCCCCACAAACAAATGAATGTGTTCTCAATGATCGATCCTCAGCTGATGGCAGTTCGAGAATTACAACCTCACTAGAGCTGTGTTGTTGGGGGCAGGCTTATGGGGGTTATAAGCCAGCTTCCCCTTGCCAATATTTGGCACACCTTCCTGCTGCTCTTTGCAGTGCTGTGACGGAGGTGATGTCCACCCCTCTGCTCATTCCATCATTTTCCCTGCCAGGATGGAGTCTCCCCTTGAGTCTGTAAGCCTAATAAACCCATTCCTCCACAAACCACTTTTGTTTGGGTTCTTTCTGGGCAGCAACTAGAAAGCTGACCACAATAGGTTTGGTACCAGGATGTGGGGTCATCTGTTGCTGCTAGAACCCTGATCTTGTGGCTTTGGGCTTTTGGAAGCGATCTGCAGGAGGAATGTGGACGGATTGGAAACCTTGTCCCAAGAGATGCCTTGCAGTGCTGTGAGTACAGCTTCATGGATCATTCTCGTCAGAGTTGAAAGACCTGAATGAAATAAGAACTATGGACTGTGAGGTTTGGCTTACGAGGGTGAGAAAGAACTTTGTCAGGACTGTGTCAGAAGCAGTTTGTGTGAGAGGCTTGTTGCGTTCTGCCTGCCTGTGTCCTGGAAACCTGTGCAGGGTTGCTTTACGTAAAGATGGATTGGTGTGAGCAGATGGAGATGGCACAGAAAGAGAGATCTTTGGGTGGAAACTGCTGCCCATTCACCTGCAATTGTTCGAGAAATTACAACCATTGAGATTGGGCCAGCTGGTCTGCATTGGAATAGGAAGCATGCAGATTCTTTGAAGTAAGGGGCCTGAATGCTTTATTCCCCCCTGGATTAACAAGTTGATAGCCCACCTGTTTCTGTGGAATATAACAAATGCAAGAAGAGTGGGTCATTGGATTTGCAACACAGTTTTGTTTTTGAAAAATGGCCATTGGCAGTGTGAAGCAGGTGTGCTAGGTTGCCTGCATGGAGCCCAACGGAGCCATGAGGATGAACTGTGGGTTGCAATGGAGACCCAAAAAGATGCCAGGACTATGGATGGCTGCCAAGGCGAGCTGCCAGCACTGGATGAAGTTTTCCCAGACTGTGAGTAGCCGAGCTAGAGGGGCAGAATTGAATCTCCAAGAGACTTGTTATTGGTTAGAATCATTGAACTTGGAGTTAGAGATTGATGGTGCCCTGCTTATTGTAAATCTTGTATTGGTTTAATCTGTTTTTGCTGTGCCTCATGTTTTGCAGTGTAAATGTTCTGTGCCATTACAGGTTTATTTTTGGTATTGTGGCTCAATTGAAACCTGTAGGGACAGAGTTGAGCTGAACACATTGTATTTACATCATGTATGATTATTAGTTTGTGGGGGCCAGAGGCAGACTGTCATGGTTTGATCCAGGTGTCCCCCACAAACAAATGAATGTGTTCTCAATGATCAATCCTCAGCTGATGGCAGTTCAAGAATTACAACCTCACTAGAGCTGTGTTGTTGGGGGCAGGCTTATGGGGATTATAAACCAGCTTCCCCTTGCCAGTATTTGGCACACCTTCCTGCCATTGTTTGCAGTGCTGTGGCAGAGGTGATGTCCACCCCTCTACTTATGCCATTGTTTTCCCTGCCAGGATGGAGTCTCCCCTTGAGTCTGTAAGCCTAATAAACCCATTCCTCCACAAGCCGCTTTTGTTTGGGTTCTTTCTGGGCAGCAACTAGAAAGCTGACCACAACACCAAGTAAAGCAAAAATATCAAAAGAAAGCCGGTTGTGGTGGCACACACCTTTAATCCTAGCACTTGAGAGGCAGAGATAGGAGGATGGCCATGAGTTCAAAGACACCCTGAGACTACATAGTGAATTCCAGCTTAACCTGGGCTGGAGTGAGACCCTACCTCAAAAAAAACAAACAAAAAAATTTTTAACATGTATGTGGAAATACACTGTCAGAAAGCAGCAGACGGCTTGAACTAGGTTGACCAAGAGCAGGGTCACTGTCTATGGCTTCTGTTTAAGGGGCCCATGAGAAGGAAAGTTCAGTTCTCTATTCTGATTGACAGGTGTGGGTTAATGAGCTTTCCTCTACTCTGTATGTTCCTTCCCATAATGCATCTGATTTTAACCATATGCACACCCAATCATGCACAGGCATCTGATAATAGAGACTCCTCATAAAGTTTTCTTAGAGGATTCTGTTTGACTGACTGCACACCCCCCCCAAAACTAGTCCAGCAGTAGGGGTGGGGCTGGGCTGGATTGGGGGTGGGGCATGCCTGCTGCACAGGTGAATAGAAATTGATCAGAATAGGGAGCAATTAATGGCTGCTAGGGGAGGGGAGACACTCCACTCTTGGGAGCAGGCTGTATGTGTAGCTTGAATTCCACGCAGATCATCAATAGGTTGCTAAGTGCATTTTGAGGGGAAAATGGTATGTTTACTGCCAAAGCCCAGCAGGGTTCTGGGTTGCCAAGATAGTCCTCACAAAGCCCAGAGGAGGGGGAGGAGGGAGGAGGGAGGAGGAAGGAAGGGTGGGAGAGAGAGGTAGGGCTGCAACAGGTTGAATTCCTTTAAATAAATCTTAAGAAGGACTGGGAACTCATTTCCACCCCTGTTAGATGATTTGCCTATTGTATCATTTTTGTTGATTCTCTCTCTCTCTCTCTCTCTCTCTCTCTCTCTCTCTCTCTCACACACACACACACACACACACACACACACACACACACACACACACCTCTGACCAATAACTTCACTGTCTGTGCCAATGGCTCTGCTTTGGGTTTTTCAGAAGGGCAAAGAACTCTCTTAAAAGAGGCTTTATGTCTTTCGTTTTATTAAAGCATTTTAATATCTCTGAAGTCGTTCTATTTTCTTCAGGAG